>CM035424.1:159719403-159904403 GCA_020310875.1 Ceratopteris richardii
TATGTAATATATGTATATGTATATGCATATGCATATGCATATGCATATGCATATGCATATGCATATGCATATGGATATGGATATGGATATGGATATGGATATGGATATGGATATGGATATGGATATGGATATGGATATGGATATGGATATGGATATGGATATGTAGATGTAGATGTAGATGTAGATGTAGATGTAGATGTAGATGTAGATGTAGATGTAGATGTAGATGTAGATGTAGATGTATATGTATATGTATATGTATATGTATATGTAAATGTAAATGATGTGAGGTTAACTACATAGGTAACCACCAAGAGTGAAGGTAAGAAAAGAAAGAAGAGAGAAGCCTCACCAGAAGAGGAAGAATCTTTGTTTGAGGTCCCTGAAAATTTTAAGAAGTATGAGATAGAGGATAGAAAGGTCATGATAAGGATGCCTAAATGTGAAGCACTCACAGGAGAGGCCTATGATATCAAAGAGAAAACTAAAAATTATTATGACAATAGAAGACAGTGAAGAACAATGTACATACATAGGACATGATTTGAGAGAGGATGAGGAGCATGAAGAATACAGAGATGTTTTTGCATGGATCTATAAGGACCTAAAAGGAGTCAACCTTGTCATATGCTCACATACAATTCCCATGACCTCAGAAGCCAAATCCTCTAAGCAAAAACCATACACATATAATGACAATTATGCAACCAAGATCAAAGAAGAGATAGATTGGTGCCCAAAAAGAATGGAAAATTACGTGTTTGCATTAACTTGAAAAAAAAGTTAACGCAACCACTATTAGAGATAGTTATCTGCTTCCTATCATTGAGCATCTATTAGAAGGAGTGGCTTGCAAGGAAGTTTATAGCTTCCTTGATGGATTCTCTGGCTACAATCAAGTGGGCATTTCTCTAGAAGATCAACATAAGATAGATTTTTCCACAAAGTGGGGCATATTTCCTTTTCAAGTAATGCCATTGGGCTCACCAATGCGCCAACAACCTTTCAAAGGCTGATGTGCCATGTATTTAAACAGTTCTTGAGGAAAAATTTAGAGGTCTATGTTGATGATCTATGAACACATTCCAACATTAGACAAGCACATATACTTGAACTAAGATAAATCTTTGACAAATGTAGAGAATATCGGGTCTACCTGAACCCAGAAAAGTGTGTTTTCATGGTTAGGCAAGGGAAGATTCTAGGACACATATCCACAGAGGAGGAGAAATTTAGAGCCATTGCAGAGCTACCTAGGCCAAAGAATGTCAAGGAAGTACAAGCTTTCATGGGGCATTGCGACTATTATCGATGCTTCATTCACATGTATGCAATCATTACAAAGCCTCTGTACTCCTTGTTGACCTTTGAGTGGTGAAAAATCCTTTGATGAGCTCAAGGTAGGACTATGTTTAGCACCAATCTTGACTACACCAAGTTGGAACAAGCCATTCCATGTTCACATGGATGCATCCAATTATGCTATTGGGTGCGTATTAGCACAACCTACTGGTGAAGGTAATGTGGATCTTCCAATTGCCTATGCTAGTAGACAACTAAATGCAGTTGAAAAAAATTATACCACTACTGAAAGAGAAGGATTAGGCATGGTATATGCGGTCAAGAACTTTAGAAATTATTTTCTTTCAAATAAATTTAATTTTTTTACAGACCACCAAGCACTATTATATCTAGTGAACACACCATGCAATAGTGGCAAATTAGTAAGATGGTTTCTCTTACCAATGGAGTACGACTTTGAAGTTGTGGTTAGGAAAGGTAGGACTCACCTTAGGGTGGATCACCTTTCTAGACTAACTTCAGGAGAGTCTCCTCAAGGAGTATCAGATGACTTTCCTAATGCTTACTTGTTCAATCTAGAAGTAGTGCCTAAATGGGCCGACTTAGAACATTTGAGAAAATCATGATTCTCTAGACTAAGAACATTTGAGAAAATTGCAATCCTTTGGCTTTAGTGCATTTGGGAAAATCGTGATCCTTTGGCTTTAGTGCATTTGAGGAAATTGTGATTCTTTGAACTTGGGAAAATTGTGAAATTCATGATTCTCTACATTTTGGAGTTTGAGAAAATACTAATTCTCTGGAATTGGGAAAATTGAGACACGATTCTCTGGACTTGGGAAAATTGTGAAATTCGTGATTCTCTAGACTTGTGAACATTGAGGAATTCGCGATTCTCTGGGCTTGGGAAAATTGAGAAACTCGCAATTCTCTGAACTTGGGAAAATTGAGAAAATCGCGATTCTCTGGATTTGTGTATTTGAAGAAAGTTGCAATCCTGTGGCCTTGTTGGATTCAAGAAAATTGCAATTCTCTATGGGAAAATTGAGAAAATTGCGATTCTTTGCATTTTGGAGTTAGAAAATCATGATTCTCTGGATTGAGAGGATTTGAGAAAATTACGATTCTTTGGGTTTGTGCATTTTGAGAAATTTGCAATTCTCTGGAATTGGGAAAATTGAAGAAAGTCACGATTCTTTGGCTTTGTTGGATTCAAGAAATTCACGATTTCCTGGATTGAGAGGGTTTGAGAAAATTGCAATTTCCTGGAATTAGTGATTTTGAGAAAATTGCAATTTCTTGGACTTAGTGATTTTGAGAAAATCACAATTTCTTAGGCTTAAAGATTTGAGAAAATCACGATTTCTTGGACATGGCATTTGAGAAAGTCATGATTCTCTTGATTTAATGGAACTTGAGAAAGTTGCGATTTCGTGGACTTAAAGATTTGAGAAAATCACGATTTTGTAGACTTGGCATTTGAGAAAGACATGATTCTCTAGATCTTGAAAAAGTCACGATTCTTTGGATTGTGGATTTTGAGAGAATCCCAATTCTCTTGTTGTTTCACTTGTAGAAAAAAATGACTTTCTAGCTGCTTGATTTGTAAAAAATAACGATTATTTGAGAGGACCTGTTTACCTGTTTTGATCCCTAGAAGCCTGATTTGACATAATGTTTTCATCCAAAATCCATTTTTTGAGCTCTAGAGTGAGTTGGAAAGCTCATTTCAAAGTTGACCTTCAGGTGGGATTGGGAAGCCAAGGGAGCTTCAAATGATTTTGAGCAATACAAAGGGGTAAAAGAGTCTTTAAAAATACTTGAATCAAACTATCTATAAAATAAATTGAACTTTAAGTTTGATCTAAAATTGGGACATTTACAAGTCTATTGAGAGCCATCCAAGGGTGTCAAAGCAAGATGGCAAGCACATTGTAAGTTTGGGAACGTGTATTCCGGGCATCCAAGCGTGATCAAGGGAGAGTAGCTTGAGGTTGGAATTATTCTTACCTCCCTCCATCAATTCTTAGCTTGATTCAGAAATGTCCTTGCGCATGGAAAGACCTGGAGGTAGCTCAGGTGCTGCCTATCTACAGACACCAGAAGGTCCCTATAAGACACAATTGGAGTATATTAGGACCAACCGATTAGGTGCACACATCTATGAGGATGGTCTGAGGCGATTAGTTGTTCAACTAAAAAATCTCGATCAACCCCACCTAGTGGTTAAGTTCGAAGATGGTTCATATATTGATAAGCAAGGAACCATTTATGTGGTTACAAGCTTACCAGATAGGACATATGAGTTTCAAAATATCATTCCTAAGAATGAGATAACAGACCTAGAGCAAGGAGACGTAGAAAGAGAACCCAATACGCCTAGAGGCAAATTGGTCTTAACTAGAATACTCACACCAGAATGGATTCCCCCAGACAACAAAAGTGTAGAATCGTTATGGAATAGGGAGACATATGAATCTTTTTGTAGGTTTGAGACTGATCAACCTAGTAGAGCAGGGAATGTGATGATATATACATTTAGAGATCCTGATACCCCAGGCAAAGTGGTCTACTTAGACAACACATTGAAGAGAGTGTTCATGGTAATGGAACCTAGTAGACATGCATACACTTGGTAAGGAGAATTGATTTTTCCTCCACCAAGATCTAATGTTTCCCAAGGTCTACAAGGAGTAGGATCATCCAAAGCTCAGAGATCTGAGGTAAGCTTTGCACACACAATGGGTAGAGAAAAATCTGGACTTGAAAGTGAAAGACCTGAAAGAGAGAGACAAAGACTACATAAGCATCAAAGAGATGAACGTGATTTTCCATTGCCTAGACCCCGAGAGTACCCAAGAACCCTTAGACCCTTTGAAGTGGTCAAGGTAATGAAGAACTACTTTGACGGGTCAGGAGATCCCTATGATCATGTAGATGAGTTCAAAAAAGTGTTAAGAGCTAAACAGGTCGAGGACTTGTTCACCCAATTCAAGGCATTTGGTTTGACCCTCAAGGGTACTACCTTAGTTTGGTTTCAACCTTTGAATAGCCGTAATTATCAAAAGATAGGTCAACTTCTAGAAGAATTCATTGTAGAATTCTCCAAGAGTGGCATTAGGCATAACACATCATCCTTGATCCATAGCTTCAAGCAGACACCCCAAGAAACAGTTCGACTTGCAGGAAGACGATTCAGATAGTACTTCGAAAGATACTCTATTCCAGAGTTACCCACACCAGCCAAACAAGTGGCCTTGTTTTTAGATGGCTTACTAAACCCTCAAGGGTACTACCTTAGTTTGGTTTCAACCTTTGAATAGCCGTAATTATCAAAAGATAGGTCAACTTCTAGAAGAATTCATTGTAGATTTCTCCAAGAGTGGCATTAGGCATAACACATCATCCTTGATCCATAACTTCAAGCAGACACCCCAAGAAACAGTTCGACTTGCAGGAAGATGATTCAGATAGTACTTCGAAAGATGCTCTATTCCAGAGTTACCCACACCAGCCAAACAAGTGGCCTTGTTTTTAGATGGCTTACTAAGCACCAAGTTAAGATCATATGTGTACTTGAAGGAGCCTACATCCATAGAAGAGTGTGTGTGAATGTGCATTGACATAGAAGACAACTTGGGTGAGGAGTTAGAATTTTCCAAAATCTATAAGGATTTTGACAGCTCTATTAGTCATACTTCTAGACCCTCCACTAAGATAGATGAGATAGCCAAGCAGGTTTCCAAGAAGCTAGGAGTTCAAAATAGACAAATACCTAGAGCCACCTCATTGAAACGATGTTATACTTGTGGAGGCGGCCACATGGCTAATGTATGCCCAATGCAAAAACAAAACATGAGAGAAATGAATGCTTCATATTGCACTATTAGGAAATACACCAAGCACACATCTCAAGATTGTCCGTACAATATGTAGGCTGTCAGAAAAAATTATCAGCACCCTTACCAACAAGGTAGGTATCAGAACCAATACCAACAACCACAACAACAATATCAACATCAATACCAACAACAATACCAGGCACCATATAGGCCATAACCGGTCCTAGGAAACCAACCGCCACCTCTTGCCAATGTGATTCCAGTTAAGTATGCAGTGGTAGAGGAGAACCCTGATAGAGCATTGGTGCTTATGACTTCTTTGGTCTCAGAAAATGACCCTCATGCTCAAAGTTTTGAATACACCCATGAAGATAATTCACAATCTTATTACACAGAGTCACTTGAGCATAGTGAGACTTAACTGTGTCAATATGAGGCACTACCTATGGAACCGAATTGGGAGCCAGAATACTCCAATGTCATGTATACGAATCCTAACCCTAGGCCCCAATTGAAACAAATGACACCACAAGCCCCTAGAGGACCATGTTTTAGATGTCAAGGCGACCATTTCATTCATGAATGTCCTCACCCACCAACTCCAGGACAAGGACAAAACATCAGAATACAAGGATTTTGTCCTGAGTGTGGCAAAGATCATCTCTCGAGAGATTGTCCAAGGAACCCCTCTAGTGCACCCAAGGTTACACCCATTAATGTGGTAGGTTTAGTGGTGGATCCAAGTTCAAGTAGCATGAATGTGGCTCCTATACAGGCAATCACTAGGGCACAAGCTTTAAAACAAGCTAAACTAGCTGAACAATCAGAGTCAAGTGAATTAGGAGAGCCTAGTAAGAGGAAAACAAGAACATGGAAGGATTCCAGCGAGAAGGCCAATCATAAGTGGGCTAGAAAGTTATCAGAACCAGAAGAAAGCCTGAGAAATGCAGAAACAAGGATTGTAGACATTGCATCTCAAAACCCTTCGCATGTCGAAAACCCATCCACTTCACTTCATCCCTCCCCACCACCCCTTGTAAATAGACTGCAACCAGGGGGTGTTCTTGTAGATCCAACCCTAGAAGGCTTGGACATAGTGTTCAAGGCCTACCAAGCTCAACTTCAAGAAGGGCCAACAACTGCAAACCTAAACAAGAATTATCCTAGAGTAGATCTAGAGATTGAACGGACAAAATTGTACATGAAAATGGTAGAGCTAGCTCATGCTATGCTTGAGATCAATCAATTGTTCAATAAGACAAATTCTATCAAATCAGGTTTGTGTTTGAATGGCTTATTAGAAAGACTAGAGTAGTTGGTAAACAAGCCACATGTTTCTTTACCTCCACAGGCTCAACCACTTGTTGAAAGAGAAAGCTCACCACCAATGGAAGGTTATGTTGCTGATTCCATGGATGACAAAACACCTCTTTCAATTCAACAGTACTCCCAAGAGTTCTTGCTGGAAATACAAGAAGAGAAATGGGCCAAGGAGAAGGGTAATCCCCCTCCTATTCTTGAAATTGATGATCTTCATGATCAATGTCTTGGGGATGATCAATTTCCCCAAGACATTCCATCTATCTATGGAGATCAAGGAGAGCAACAAGAAGACGAAAGGTTAGATTTTGAATCTAATTCTTTACAAGAGTTTCCACAATTCACAAGCCCATGGGAATCTGAATCTCTTCAGATCAGAGGTCCCACAATATTGAAAAGAAATGAAGATTCAGTGGTTCCACGAAACACTAAAGTCGTGAAGAAAAGGTTCAGTGTTATCTCACCTTAGAGGTGCTGCTGAAAGTAAAACCTAAGTTGTGGAAACATTTCTCCAGAACTTGGTTCTAATGTGCCAATCACCTACCAAGGTTACACAACCAAAGCTATCTTAGATTCAGGTGCCCGTGTTGCGATTGCGACCATCTCCTTATGGAAGCAATGGGGCATATCCGCATTAAGACCAACTAGAATGAAGCTTCAAATGGATGATGGCCATGTTGAAAGACCTCTAGGATTGCTAGAAGAGATAACTCTAACCACCTGTGGGGTAGAGTTTGAACAACCTTTTCTATATGTGAATTTGGCAAAAATAGTCTATGAGATGATCCTAGGAAGACCCTTCCTATGAAAACTGCAAATAGTGCGAGATTGGGGAACCAACTCCTTGTACTTGCAACACTTAAGGGTCACAACCAAGGTCAATTTGAAGGATTATAGCTTTAGAGATGTAGCACCCGTATAGTGGAATCCTATCCACAAGGTGCAAGAAGATTCAATCTCCATGCATTCTAAAAGTTCTTCGGATCCATCTTGGATGCATCAAGATACTCACTTGTGGATGTGCAAGGTTGTAGAGGAAGATGAAAAATGCCTAAAAGCGAGAGAAGAAGGAACTTCTCTAAGAGACAAACCAGTTAGAGACCCATCCTACACACCGATGATCTTTTCGAATGAGGAATTTGAGCCTCACGGTTTGGTAGAAATCTTAGCCACCATGGGCATTGTTGTCAATGAAGAACAATGGGAACCTCATTGTGATGAGGAGGGTTATGATATTTCTGTGTTCATGTGTGAGCCCTTGCTAGAAGAGTGTGACCCTAGTGATGTCATAGAAGAAGAAGAGAATGATGATGAGCTAGAGTTCATTGTGATGGATAGTTGCTTTAACTCAGAGAAGCACTATCTAGAAGATGTATGAGTATTTACTCAAAAAGAAATAGCATGGGTTCTTGTGGATGTATGCATGATGAGAACAAAAAGAACACCACACACATGAATCAATTTTTGAAAATGGTCCAAGAATGGAGCTTCTTATACACTTTCAAAACCGAATCATGTGCATGGGTTTTTTTGGGTGGTATGAATGCATGTGGGTCATGATGTAAAAATGAATAGAAACATTTTCTCTCAACCTCAATGGATCATCCTCACTAGTTCAACGCATGACTGCGGAGCCTTCTCACACATAGAAAAAGATAGGAGACATGTAAAAACATAAAAGAGACTAATAGACAAGAGATAAGAGACATGAATTAGAAGATATTGTTATGACATCCATATACATGAATGTTGTGAAACATCAAGCTAAGCATTCTACTAGTCAAAGGTGGTCTGCACGACCCTCTCACCATGACAGTTCGACCGAATGTCACACGTAAGAGGATAGGTTCCACTTCATTGACCCTATGTCTTTCTAGGATTGAAATGTGTTTCTTAAAAATTCTAAGACTCATAAATCCACCTCTAACTGACTCACACGCTCACTGAGGGTGAGCAAAGAAAGAGAAACTAGGTTTATGAGCCTATTCTAGATTGGAAGTCTAAAAATTGTTTCTAGGAACTATGCTCTTACTAGCCCACCTTGGATCCTCACACGCTCAACTGAGGGTGATCGTCTCAAGGAAACCATGTGCTAGAAAGGGCCCTATGGATGCCTAACAATGATGTTCTGGCAGTTTGGAGGGGGTTTATATAGTTTTTTGAATGAATTCGGGCCCTTGGATCTAGAGAAATCAACTCTTAACCCTAAGATTAGCTGTTTTTTATTACAACCATTGGATTTATCAAATGGATGGATAAGATTTGTTCTTTACATGATATCTATGGCAAAGGGGGGCAAAATAGGTGCCTTCATTCTCCACCATTGGATCTGGGGCTGATCTAGACCATCGGATCAGCCGCCGACATCAATTTGGATACGATGAGCCACTATTTTTCAATAAAGTTTGCATTATTGATTTTTGATCATCAAAAAAGTTTAATCAAAGAAAAAAACTTGTGGATCCTCCTTTCTTTATGCTTTAGTGCATCTCTACCCTTGAATGTGAGCTCATCCTGACCATACAACATGGTTCAGTCATTGTTTGCCATGTGGCAGCCCTTCAAGCCTTCAATTTTCTTATTCTAGGAAACTATGGTCACCTTGAAAACTGGACTTTGTGCTCTTTGACCCTTCAAATATCCTTGATGAAGATGAAAATTTGCAGGGCTATGTTTTGAAAGGTCTCCTTTGAGAATATGCAAAAAAAACTCCCATCCGAATCTCCCTAATACAAGTTTGATTGAAGGTGAAGATGAAGTTGGGTATGGGGAGGAGAGATGTCATGATTTGATTTATGAAAGGGCAACATATGGATGTATGCATGATGAGAACAAAAAGAAAACCACACACATGAATCAACTTTTGAAAGGAAGAATGGTCCACAAATGGAGCTTGTTATATACTTTCGAAAATTAATTCATAAGCATGGGTTCTTGTCGATGTATGCATGATGAGAGCAAAAAGAACACCACACATATGAATCAATTGTTTAAAGGAAGAATGGTCCAAGAATGCAGCTTTTTATACACTTTCAAAACTGAATCATATGCATGGGTTTTATGGGTGGTATGATTGCATGTGGGTCATGATGTAACAATGAATAGAAACGTTTTCTCTCAACCTCAATGGATCATCCTCACTAGTTCAATGCATGATTGTGGAGCCTTCTCACACATAGAAAAAGATAGAAGACATGTAAAAACATATAAGAGACTAAGAGACAAGAGACAAGAGACAATGATTAGAAGATATTGTTATGACATACATATACATGAATGTTGTGAAACGTCAACCTAAGCATTCTATTGGTCTAAGGTGGTCCGCACCACCCTCTCACCATGACAGCTCAATCGAATGTCACACATAAGAGGATAGGTTCCACTTCATTGACCCTATGTCTTTCTAGAATCGTAATGTGTTCCTAAAGAAGTCTAAGACTCATAAATCCAGCTCTAACTCACTCACACGCTCCACTGAGGGTGAGCAAAGAAAGAGAAACTGGGTTTAGGAGCCTATCCTAGATTGGAAGTCTAAATTGTTTCTAGGAACTATGCTTTTACTAACCCACCTAGGATTCTCACATGCTCAACTGAGGGTGATCATCTCAAGGAAACCATGTGCTAGCAAGGTCCCTATGGATGCTTAACAATGATGTTCTAGGAATTTGGAGGGGGGTTTATATAGTTTTTTGAATGAATTTGGGCCCTTGGATCTAGAGAAATCAACTCTCAACCCTAAGATCAACTACTTTTCATTACAACAATTGGATTTATCAAATGGGTGGCTAGGATAGGTTATTTACATGATATCTAGGACAAAGGGGGGAAAAATAGGCACCTTCATTCTCCACCATTGGATCTGGGACTGATCTAGACTGTCGGATCAATGCTGACATCAATTTGGATAAGATAAGCCACTATTTTTGGAGAAACTTTGCATTATTGATCTTTGATCATCAAAAAATCTTATTCGATGCAAAAAACTCATGGATTCTCGTTCCTTTATGCTTTAGTGCATTTCCACCCTTGAATGTGAGCTCATACTAACCGTACAACATGGTTTAGTCATTGTTTGCCATATGGCAGCCCTTCAAGCCTTCAATTTTCTTATTTTGGGACACAATAATGACCTGGAAAACTGGATTTTGTGCTCTTTTACCCTTCAAATATCCTTTGATGAAGATGAAAATTCACTGGCCTACGTTTTGAAAAGTCTTCTCTAGGAATATGCAAAAAAACTCCCATCCAAATCTCCCTTATACAAGTCTGACTACATTTGGAAGTTTCCAAGGTTGAATTAAGGTGTCTGGGAAGCTCTCATAGCCTTGAAAATCTACACAAATATGTATCCACATATGATCTTTATACATATCAAACCATATGGCTAACAAAAATTCCTATACAACATTTTGTAGGGTCTAAGTGGACAAATTACATTTTTTACAAAATGCACATGGCATACAATGTGCTAGAAAATTCATTTTCATGTGAAATTCGGGCTATAGACTGCCTTTGATAGGCTTTACAAGTATATGAATTTTCATGTGATTTGGAGACATTGATTTTTTTTCCCTAATTTCCAAAGTTTGATCAGCTTTGACCGCTACCTTGGATTTGCTCGATTTCTTCCAAATTTTGCATGTGAACTCCCTTTCACATCCTTGATGCATCTTAGACTTCTCAGGGAATTCTGGCTACCTTCACCGAATGTGTTTTCTATAGGCCTTCATGACCATTCTTCCTTTCAAAAATTAATTCAGGTGTGTGGTGTTCTTTTTGTTCTTATCCTGCATACATCCATAAGAACCCATGCTTATGAATTAATTTTCGAAAGTGTATAACAAGCTCCATTCGTGGACCATTCTTCCTTTCAAAAGTTGATTCATGTGTGTGGTTTTCTTTTTGTTCTCATCATGCATACATCCATATGTTCCCCTTTCATAATCAAATCATGACATCTCTCCTCCCCATACCCAACTTCATCTTCACCGTCACATTTTTTATCACATAAACCTTCCTGCACTCACTAGCTTCATACACTTTGCTTGTGCTGCAACTGTACCCGATCCACCCGAATTGCGATCACCTCCACATTTGAACCCGATGTGAAATGCTTCGTGGCATTTGCTTCTGATCTTGTTGGGAGGTTGTGATCCATTCCTTTGTTTCATATTTTTCATCCTCATCATATCATCATCATCATTCTTGAGTGTTGCACTAGATTTCTCACAATATCGTGCACATCTTTGTCGTGAAGTAAACACATTTGTGAGAGATCTAGAACATTGTGCATCACTTGCTTATTCACATAAGATGGAGGAAGGATTCAAATCCCTTATTGTTGAGAAACAAGGCCAAAAAATAGTCTCTTCTATGTTGAGAGAGAAGGGAAAATTCAATGGCATCAACATTACAAGCTACTTAGATTTGTTTGAAGAGCAAGCTATGATTTTTTGTCTTCCCGAAGATCTTTTGATATCATTCTTTGAATGAATTGTCGATAGCTCTATCATAAACCATGTCACTCAATATGATAGTATTCCTTGGATTGATTTTAGAAAGGAGATGCTCAAAGAATTATATCTTGAAGATTATAGCAAACATAATCGGGATGGATCCTTATGATGGGTCAATTACCCAAAGCCTAGTAGCTCTATTACTCACTTATAAAATGAGTATATTAGACGCTATGAACAACTTCGTGATGAGGATAAGATAACTTTGGAACCTGATCTTGTGATCAATTTTCTTAAGCTTCTTCATCCTGAAACTCGTAGGGAAGTTGAACGGTGATTAGAAGAGTCGGATAAGTGCTATGGTCTTACTGACAATTGGCAAAAAGTGCGTAAAGTAGTAGAGGTTGTAGCCCATAGGCATCAAAGACCATCCGTGCTTTATGAGCAAACTAGTCTTCCTCAAGCTAGTCCTCCACAAACTAAGGAGCAAGTTAGAGAACAATCCCATGCTATGCATTTTGACTCTACTCCTATTCCTCAAATGATGGAACCTAGTCAAGGTTTTAAAGTAGAGCCAAAGAAAAGTGTAGTTGAACAATCTCAAGTGGAATTCTCACTAAGCAAATGGAAAGTCTTATTGCTACACAATCCAATTTGGCCAAGACTATAGATGCTTTTTAATCTAACTACATCAACACTTTCCAAAATCAAATGAACCCAATGTCTTTTGAAGAGCCTAATCAACATGTTATAGCTCCCAATCAAAATCCACAAGTAGCTCCTACTCAAGCATATCAAGTTCCTTCAATGCAAAATCCTCATCCTCATGTGTAAAATCCTCAAATGTATCAAAACATGTATCCTCAAGCTTCTCAAACAACTTTTCAAAATCCTCAAAATCCTCAAAATCGAAATTTTCAAAATCATCAACCATATACTATGGAAGCTCCTCTTGCACCTCAAGTACCACATGCTACTCCCCAAGCTCCTCAAATACATCAATTGCCTCATCAAAATCCTAATTATCCTGTTCAAGCAATTCCTTATCAACAAAATACTAAATTTCAAAATTTCCCACCACAAGTTAATCAAGTCCTCAAAATCAAAATAGTTTTGTGTGTGGCCGTCGTAGGTGTCCTTGGTGTGATTTGTTAGAGCACTTTTTGAGAGATTGTGAACTATTGAAGGGTGCTAAGGAGCAACGACTAGTAATAGAAATAGATAAGAAAATTTGTGACTATTGATCTAGGCTACCTTTGCAACGAAATTATGGTAAGGGAGGAATGAAAAAACACTATGAAAATATAACCATAACGGATGTAGGAACTAGAGGGGTGAAACTAGAAGCCCTTGATGAACAAGAAGTAGAATCAAGTAAACCCACAAAGGAAGTTGACTTTTCTATAGAGGCTTTAGTAAGAGCATGAGATGACATTAGGAGAATAATGGCTTGGGAGTCACCGATAGGAGATCAATATCTTATTTCTCACATATCCAATGTAGAAGAAAAACAAAAAAGAGATGAACCTGAGCCTAGTGAAAGAAGAGTGACTCGAAAACAAACCTCAGAGGGAATAGAAACAATCATAGAGCAAGGAGAAACATCATAACCCAAAGATAGAAAACAGGAACCACAACCTAATGAACAAAAACAAGAGGAGAAACAAAAAGAGAAGAAGACAAAGCAAAGAAAAACAGAACCAAAGCCTATGGATAAACAAGAACAATCAAAACAAAGTGAAGACCAAACACAAGACCATGAACAAAAACAAGATCCTAAGCAAACACAAAAGACACCAAAGAGAAAACCTAAAGCCATCTCGATTTTAGAAATTGAGAGAAAAATAGATCCTATGGAGATTTTATGCCTTTAGAACAAGTTTTCTCTATTGCAAAGCCTGTTTTTAAAGATAAATTTATTGGCCTAATTAAAAGGAAGAGGTTTCCGCTTAATCTAGATACTGAGATGCAAGATCAAGATCAAGCTATGAATGAAGCCTTAGACTTTGATGAATCTGACGAAGAGGAACTTGACAATGATGAAGTAAATGTTAATAAAAAATTCTTAGGACCTATTCAGACTGACCATGAAAGTTATGAAAAAAATCTTGAAAGTCACTTTAAAAAGAAAATTTTGGTCTAGAGGTACATCAAAGATGCATGTTAAAATAGGAAATGCTAAGAACACTATCATTGCAAATGCATTAGTAGATTCTGGCTCTAAAATCAATGCAATTTCAAGAGAAGTCTATGGTAAATTTCGATCACCCATAGATAATGATTGTGGATGACATATGAGAACTGCAGATAATGGTGTAGGTACCCTGTAGGGAGCTTGTACTAGTGTGCCCATATCCATAGGAGGAATCACAAAAGAATTTCACTTTTTTATTCAAGATAATTGCTCCTATGAAGTTCTCTTAGGTCATCCTTTTATTTGTGAAAGTCGTATGGAAACTAAAGCCATGGATGATGGGTGACAATAGGAGTTAATCATCCTAGGAATCGATTGTCAATTAGAAAGAAACCTATTGTTACTCAGGGTCATGAGCATGCTTGTAGTGATTGTGCACCTTGATTCATGTTTGGAGCTACATATGATCCAAATTTCGGATAGAATCCATTGTTGAGCAGGACAACAGTGGATATTGGTTTGACATGTCGCAACCAATCAACTTGTACAATAGTTTATCACTTTGTTTTCCACATTCTAGATTAGTTTTTCTTCATAAGAGTCAATTGTCCAAGTCTTTTATCCAAAAAACCCAAAAAGATTATAAAACCAACAAAATCATGGAACATGATGAGAACATTGAGCATGTGATTGAGACATCTCATTGTTTCTCTACTCTCTAAGAGTTAGAGTTATGTCTTCAGCAAAATTCTAATTCTCACATTATTCTTCTTTCTTCCCTTGATGAGTATGCTTTAATCCAAGAATATGCTCTCAATGTTGACAAGTGCTCAAAATTTAACCAATCACATGATGCCTTAGTTGAAACAAAGTACAAAACTATAGACAAGAAAATCAAACCCATAGCTCAACCATTACCCGAAGGAAGTAACGAAAATATTATTGATGTGAAAAACGATCCAATTCTTCGGGATAAGAAAAACATAGGACATACATTCACAGATGAGACAATCAAACAGGTGAAAATTGGTAGAGATGATGACTTTCTTTTGCCAGCAGAGAGAGATAAATTTGAGAAAGTCATATGTAGCCAAGCTTTGCTATGTATCCTCATTAGATTGGTTGTGCAGATCCTAAGCTAGTTGCACCCATGATTATCTTTACTATTCCACATATTGCATGGAATCTTCACCCTATACCAGTTCCAAAGGCACACTTATCGGAGCTAATGAAACTACTTAAGGAGAAGATAAACATGAGAATTTTAGAGCCATCTTTTGCACCTTCCTCAAATAGATGGTTCACCGTGCCTAAAAAGAATGGGAAACTACATTTTATTCAGGATCTCCAACCTGTCAATAAAGTCACCATAAGGAATGTAGGAACATGACCCATTGTAGATGAGTTTACTGAATCATTTTCAGGACATTCTATCTATTCAATGGGTGATTTATATTTGGGATATGGCCAATTGCAATTATCAATTGATAGTCGTAACATAACCACAATGAAAACTCCTTTAGGATTAGTGTGAATGTGTACTTTACCACAAGGAGCAACTAATTCTGTGGATCATATGATGAGTGCTATGAATATGGTCTTACATGATTTTATCCCTCATATAACCATGCCATTCATTGATGATATTCCAATTAAAGGGAGTGAGGAACATGTAAAGGACATTACTTTAGATTCATCTGGATGCCGTAAATTTGCTCTTGACCATATCTTTGATTGTGAATGGATATTTCAACAATTTGAAGAGGTAGGTCTCACATTTTCCATAGAAAAATCAGTTTTTGGTGTCAATGAGGTTCTTATTGTTGGACATTTATGTGCCATTATGGTCGAAAGCCATACCCGCAAAAAGTTGATGCCATTAGCAAAATTTTTGAAACATGTAACAACGTTAATGAGGTATGCAAATTTCTTGGTGCTTGCATCTTTTATGTTATTTGGATCCCACACTTTGCTCATGTTGCTGATTGTCTCTATGACTTGTTGAAGAAGAAATGAAAATTTATTTGGATTGACAAACACACTCAAGCTATGCATACATTGAAGAAATTATTGCTTGAAGTTCCCATCCTTAAGCGTGTAGACTATTCTATTAACAAACCTATTATATTGACTATTGATACTAGTCCTATTGGTATAGGTTGTGTCATAGGTCAAGATGATAGTGAAGGAAATAGATATGCAATTAGGTTTGGGGCTAAAATTTTACATGAAACACAACGAAAGTATCCACAGATCAAACGAGAACTATGGGGTATGGTAACAGCTTTGAAAACAGACAAAGAATATTTCATAGGTGCAAATGTTAAAGTTCAGACTGATTTTCTGCCTCTCATTGGAATGATAGCCAATTGTTCATCTCCTGATATAGCCATGCTTAGATGGATCTCATATATTAAGTTCATAAATCCTGAGTTAGTTCATATTTCAAGTAAGTCAAATTCAATTGCTAATATGTTATCGAGAGCTAGATTTGATGATGATCTTGAAAGTGATCTAATAAACAATGTGAACTTAGTTGACTATGTTCCACATATATATGAGTATGAGCAATTTCATGAGTTTGAGTACGAAGATGAATGGAGAGACATAGCAAAGTATCTGAGGACATTGCAACCATTACCTAGCCGGAGTATGAATAGATTTTGTAACATTAGGAAATGAGCTTATAATTTTTCCCTACGTAACGGTTATCTTTGGAGACATGCTAAGGATAACATTAAGAATCCACAACGAGTCCTAGGAAAATGAGGTTTTCAGTTGCAAGTAATGAAGGAAATGCATGAGACATTATGGGCAGGTCATAAAGAATTTTTTGGAGCATATGAAAAAATTAGAAGTACCTATTATTGGCCTAGGATGTATGTTGACATTAGTAGCTATGTTTCTACATGTTCTACCTGTCAACTTCATTCGTCAGTCAAACATAAAGATCCTTTGCATCCTACTTATCCACCTTGTATTCACTACAAGTGGGTAGTAGATCTTGTAACTATGCCTAAAGGTATTGACGAAATGCATTACATTGTACTTGCACGAGAGGACTTAACTAATCATGTAGAGGGACGTGCACTTCGATCTAAGAACACATCCAATGTTTGTAAATTCTTGCTTGAAGATGTCATAAGTCGCTTTGGGTACATAGAGAAAGTAGCTGCCAATCGTGGAGAGTTAAATGCGAGAGAAGCTAAAGAGTTCTTTGAACATCAAGGTATTCGTTTGTCTCTCAGTACCACATATAATCTAGAGGCCAATGGTAAAATGGAGAGAGGGCATCCACCTATTGTGAAAGCCATATCTAAAGCATATAATGGTGACATTAAACAATGGCCTAGACTCTTACCCTTTGCACTTTGGGCAGATAGAATGACGTGCACACGTACTACTGGGTATATGCATGCTGAACTCATGTAATGTAAAAAACCGTTGTTTTCAATTCAATCTCATATTTCTGCATGGTCAAATTTGCCTTGGTCTGAAAACATGTCTATTGATGATTTTTTGAGTTTGCACATTAAACAATTAGAACAAGGTAAATTAAGACTTGATGATGCCCTTGAAAAATTAAGAGAATCTAGAATGAAGAACGAGCATTATTTTGATAAAAATCATTGATTGCATCATAAGCCGATTGAAGTAGGAGGTTGGGTGCTCATTTATGATAGTACATTTGACTCTCAATATGATGCACGCAAAAAGCTCACTCAACAGTGGTTTGGGCCATACATTGTATCAAAACTCAACAACAATGGTACGTATGATCTTTGTAAATTAAATGGTATTGCACTCAAAACTTTGATTGCAGGTAAAAGGATAAAGCTATTCAAGAAACATGATAATGACGAGTACATTTTGGATGAGGACATTGAAGAAGATGTCAACAATGAGGCTGATTCATAAACAGGAGTATCCATGATTAAAAAATAAAATAATAAAATAATAAAAGAATAAAAAATATATATAAAAAAATAAAAATATAATTTCTTTTTCAAGTTCATGTTTTTTCAATTTCATTCCACTTTTTTTCCATTCTTGCTTGTTCGCAATTTCACTTCATGCATGTTTCTTTTCAGTCTTTGCATTGCATTGCAGATCCACATCACTTGAGTCAAAAGAGGCAAATGATGATTTCTCTACTTATGTAAAATTGTATCTTAAGTAGTAATTTATATACTAAGAGATCGGGTATAATCTATCTCAAATAAGCTAAAGATGAAAGATGTCGCTTGAGAATCCTAAATCTTTGTTTATAATCGTATTTAAGGCAGATTGCTTTATGAAAACGGTATAAATTTTTTTTCAAGATGAGAGGAACTGATGCCTAAAACGACTCAATACATCCACTTTCACTTCATATTGATGCTTGTTTGTTTTCTTTCTTGTTGTGAATGTTGCTTGTTCATTTTCATATATGTTGCCTATTTGTTCATGCATATTCATGTTGCGTGTTTTAGTTCTTTCTTTCATGCAAATTTATTGCCTCATGTCATGTTGGCTACTCATTCATGCATATGATCAATTTTTTCTTCCATGTTTCTTATGTTGCATATAAAAGAATTTGATGCCTGGAACATTTTGTTTTTCACAAATACCAGAGTGGTGCTTCCAGAGGAATTGCACGTTTAGCTGGGGTGAACCGGTTCAAATATGGAGGTGATCACAATCTAGGTGGATCGGGTCCGGTCGCAGCACACACGAGTGTATGAACCTAATGAGTGCTGGAAGGTTTATGTGATAAAAAATATGAAGGTGAAGATGAAGTTGGGTATGGGGAGGAGAGATGTCATGATTTGATTATGAAAGGGGAACATATGGATGTATGCATGATGAGAACAAAAAGAAAACCACACACATGAATCAAATTTTGAAAGGAAGAATGGTCCACGAATGGAGCTTCTTATACACTTTCAAAAATTAATTCATAAGCATGGGTTCTTGTGGATGTATGCATGATGAGAACAAAAAGAACACCACACACATGAATCAATTTTTGAAAGGAAGAATGGTCCAAGAATACAACTCCTTATACACTTTAAAACCCGAATCATGCATGGGTTTTTGTGGGTGGTATGAATGCATGTGGGTCATGATGTAAAAATGAATAGAAACGTTTTCTCTCAACCTCAATGTATCATCCTCATTGGTTCAATGCATGATTGCGGAGCCTTCTCACACTTAGAAAAAGATAGAAGACATGTAAAAACATATAAGAGACTAAGAGACAAGAGACATGGATTAGAAGATATTGTTATGATACACATATACATGAATGTTGTAAAAGTCAAGCTAAGCACTCTATTGGTCAAAGGTGGTCCGCACAACGCTCTCACCATGATAGTTCAATCGAATGTCACACGTAAGAGGATAGGTTCTGTTGATGTATGAAACACCACAAGAAATGAATTAATGTGACACTAGAACACCTCTATGGTCACCATTAACTCATTGCCACTCCAAACTTTGAGAAATGATAGCCGAAACCAAGAACTTTGCTTTTTCAGATTTTTCTAGTCACTAAAATGACATACCTTTAGTATTTTGCTAATTTCTCTTAGTTCAAGTTTTATTTCTCCATGAAACTTCATAGGCTGAAACTAGAAGAGTAGAGCTTTCCAACAATCTATCATATGCATCAAACGAATCTCTAGAACTCAAGTTATGGCCTTCACAAGGTTACCCAGTATGACTTCCAAAAGTGGAATTTTTTCCTGTTTTAGTAATCCTGGGTGTCTAAAAATAAAAAATTCGATGCTTGGCATCGAATTTCATTCAAAGTCGATACCGGCCATCGACTTTGAGCTTTTTTAGGCTCTTTTTTTGCACCAGAAATACTCTCTTTTACACACACATGAATAAGACCACTTGTATGCTAGAAGTCGATGCCGGGCATCGTCTTTATGCTAAAACTCGATGCCAGGCATCGAGTTGCTCCACAAACTTCATGCTTTTAGAAGATTCAACAACATGTAACACACAGAGAATGAAAACAATGACTTATCAGCCAAGATTCGATGCCAGGCATCGAATTGCTCAGAAAACTTGAACTTTTGAATTCATCACACAGTAGGCAAGCATGGAGATGATGGAGAGAGACTCATACACAGAACTTTACTCAGTTCTTTCTCATAGCTATGAAAACTCAGAAGTTTTACAGATGCTTTCTCACTCAGAGAAGCCCGACTATACTCAGTCGTATAAAAATGAACTCCTTCTCTCTTCTTCTCTCTCGCTCTCTCTCTCTGCGTCAGTTGATACAAACTAACTTATATAAATTTTTGTATTCTCATGATTTTAAAAAACTTCTAGAACTAAAGTGAACTAACTTTACAAATATGATACATTTGTGAATTTGTCCCTTCACATAGGCATGGGGTTTTCTTCCTAAGATTTGACCTTCAAATATATGTCTAATTAGTGAGTGTTTCTCCAACAGGTTCCACTTCATTGACCATATGTCTTTCTAGGATCATAATGTGTTTCTAACGAAGTCTAAGACTCACAAATCCAGCTCTAACTCACTCACATGCTCCATTAAGGGTGAGCAAAGAAAGAAAAACTGGGTTTAGGAGCCTATCCTAGATTGGAAGTCTAAAAATTATTTCTAGGAACTATCCTCTTACTAGCCCACCTTGGATCCTCATACGCTCAACTGAGGGTGATCGTCTCAAGGAAACCATGTGCTAGCAAGGGCCCTATGGATGCCTAACAATGATGTTATAGGATCTTAGAGGAGGGTTTATATAGTTTTTTAAATGAATTTGGGCCCTTGGATCTAGAGAAATCAACTCTCAATCCTAAGATCAACTACTTTTCATTACAACCATTGGATTTATCAAAAGGATGGCTAAGATTGGTTCTTTACATGATATCTAGGGCAAAGGGGGAAAAATAGGCACCTTCATTCTCCACCATTGGATCTAGGGCTGATCTGGACCGTTAGATCAGTGCTAACATCAATTTGGATAAGAAAAGCCACTATTTTTGGAGAAACTTTGCATTATTGATCTTTGATCATAAAAAAAGATTATTCGATGAAAAAAACTCATGGATCCTCCTTTTATGCTTTAGTGCATCTCCACCCTTGAATGTGAGCTCATCTTGGTCGTACAACATGGTTCAATCATTGTTTTCCATGTGGTAGTCCTTCAAGCCTTCAATTTTCTTATTCTAGGAAACTACAGTGACCTTGAAAACTGGATTTTGTGCTCTGTGATGCTTCAAATATCCTTTGATGAAGACAAAAATTTACAGGAATATGTTCTAAAAGGTCTCCTTTAGGAATATGCAAAAAAAACTCCCATCCGAATCTCTGTTATATGAGTTTGACTACAATTGGAAGTTTGGAAGGTGGCATTAAGGTTTCTAGGAAGTTCTGATAGCCTTGAAAATTTGTACAAATATGTAGCCACATATGATCTTTATACATGTCAAACCATATGGCTAACAAAAATTCCTATACAACATTTTGTACGGTCTAAGTGGAAAAATTACATTTTCTACAAAATGCACATGGCATATCAATGTGCTAGAAAATCCATTTTCATGTGAAATTCGGGCTATAGATTGCCTTTGATAGGATTTACAAGTACATGAATTTTCATGTGATTTGGAGACATGGAAATTTTTGCCCTAATTTCCAAAGTTTGACGAGCTTTGACTGCTACCCTGGATTTGCTCGATTTCTTCCAAAGTTTGCATGTGAACTCCCTTTGACATCCTTGATGCATCTTAGACTTCTCAGGGAATTTTGGCTACCTTCACCGAATGTGTTTCCTGTAGGCCTTCATGAGTGAGAGAGGAGAGAAAATCTTGACGACAACGTCGATCAATTTTTCAATGGGAACTTACACCTGAGACTTCACACATAGCCATGTGATACCCTGGAGCTGCATAGGCATCTATCCTAGGTTGATCTCTACCCTATCTTCTCAATTTCATTCTTCGAATGCGTTCTAGAGCTTCTGCCTACGCTTCTTCTCGGATTCATTTTTCTTCTTCTTTGCATTTCTTGGAAATATTAAGTCCATTAAGCATTTCCTCTGTGAGGGGTTCTTGATATAATTTGACTCGGCATCCACTAATGTAACTAGGGAGAACATCACCTTCTAAGGTGGCTAATTGGAGTGCCCAACTTGTTGATATTTTGTTAATAATCATGGGTCCATAGCCATGCTTCTCTAGCTTTCGTGCATGTTGTTTTAGGGTGTACACCAAAACTAAGTCCCCAGCCTTCAAGCCTTTATCCTTCACATGGGCATCGAACTATGCCTTTTGTCTTTTCTTGGCTGCATAAATCCCTACGGCTACTCTTAGTCTCATTTCACCTAATCGTTCAAGATCAAAGATCCTCGAAGAGAGTTCATGCCCTATCCACTCATGCTCCTGTGCTACTTTCAGTGTTGGTATCAAGAATTCCAATGGTCGCACTGCATTTTGGCCAAATACCATTTGAAAGGGTGTGGCCTAGAGTACCGTTTTATAGGCAACTCTATATGCCCAAGCAACATGGTGTAGCTATTTGTCCGAATCAAAGTGTTTATTATTCACTGATTTTGTCAGCACATTACATAGGGTCTTATTGGTGCTCTCGGCTTGTCCATTCGCTTGTGGATGATAGGGGGCAAACTGCTTATGTAATACCAAGAATTCTTGGAGAAGATTTTCAATGACTTCATTCAAGAAGTGAGTACCTCTATCACTTACTAGCTCTATCAGTAGCCCATATCTAGTGAATACATTCTCAAATAAAAACTTAGTTGTCATTTGAGCATCATTCTTTGTTGTGGCTTTCACTTCTACCCATTTAGTCAGACAATCAATGGCAACAATGAGATACTCTGCATGAGAACTCTTAGCAGGGGGATTAATAGGACCTACAAAGGCTATTCCCCACTTAGAGAATGCACATCCACCCATCATAGGTTTCAATGGCATCTCATCTTTATGTATGGTATATTGAGTTCACTGACAAATATCACACTGCTTCACATAGGTATGTGCATCCATGTGAAGGGTTGGCCACCACAAGCTTGCAAATAGGATTGCCTTAATCACATGGTCTGGTCCAAAGTGCCCTCTTCCTACACCTTGGTGAGCAGTTTCCAAGATCTTAAGATATTCTCTCTCATGGACACATAGTCTCAGATATCTATCTTTTCCATGCTTGTATAGATTATCAACAATGAGTGCATAATCTAGGGCTTCTTGTTCTAAACTTCTTTGCCTAGCTAGGGTCATATCTTCAAGGAATGTTTTCATCCTCAGGAAGGCTACCAATGGTTCACTTCAATCTGGTATAAGAGACACTTGGTACAGTGTAGCGTGCTCCATAGGTGGCCTAATATGATAGACTAGGCATTCATTACACAACTTATGGACATCTACTTCCATAGTCTGCCAATGCACTCCAAGTCTCCTTAGTGTGTGTAAAGTTCTTCACCTTGAGTAGTGTTGCTCTAATGCACCCACATGTGCGAATTGCAACCATTTTGCGTACTCCTCCTCTTCCACACAACAAGCTAATATCCCTTGATCTGTATGCTTGTACATACTTCCTACCATGATATGGTACTTTTGGGCTTTTACTACCTCCTTATCTTGAGTATTCATTACTGGGTGTTTTGGTCCATATGTCGATACTGGCACTAATTTCTTGGCCCACTGCAGTACAACTTTCAAATTAAACAAGTAAGCATCAGGAAGATCATCTGATACTCCTTGTGGGGCCTCTCTAGATGTGAGCCTAGAAAGATGATCTGATCTCAAGTGGGTCCTTCCTTTTCTTACCACTACCTCGAAGTCATATTCCATTAGTAAGAGAAACCATCTTACTAATCTACCTATATTGCATGGCTTATTTACTAAGTATAGCAGTGCCTGATGATCAGTGGAAAACTTAAACTTATTTGCAAGCAAATAGTGTCCAAACTTTTTAACCACATATACCATGCCTAATCCTTCTTGTTCGGTGGTGGTATAGTTTTTCTCAGCTGCATTCAACTATCTACTAGCGTAGGCAATTGGAAGATCCATATTACCTTCACCCGTAGGTTGTGCAAGTACACACCCAATAGCATAATTGGATGCATCCACATGAACATGAAAGGGCTTGTTCCAATCTAGTATGGTCAGGATTGGTGCTAAACAAAGTCACTTTTTAAGCTCATTGAAGGATTTCTCACATTCATCAATCCACTCAAAATTTGTCAAAAGGGAGTACAGAGGCTTTGCAATGGTTGCATACATATGAATGAACCGGTGATAATAGCCACAATGCCCCATGAAAGCCTGTACCTCCTTGACATTCTTTGGCCTAGGTAGCTCTACAATAGCTCTCACTTTCTCCTCATCCATGGATATGTTGTTCTTTGACACTATGTGTCATAGAATCTTGCCTTGCCTGACCATAAAAACAAACTTTTTTGGGTTCAAGACAGACTTGATATTCTCTACATTTGTCAAAGATAGCTCTCAACTCAAGGATATGGGTTTGTCTCATGTTGCAATGTGCATAGAGATCATCAACATAGACTTCCAAATTCTTCCTCAAGAATTCTTTAAATACATGACACATCAGCCTCTGAAAGGTGGCGGGCGCATTGGTAAAACCAAATGTCATTACTCGAAAGGAAAATATGCCCCACTCTGTAGCAAAGGCTGTCTTATGTTGATCTTCTGGAGCAATGGATACCTCATTTTAGCAAGACAATCCATCAAGGAAGCTGTACACTTCCTTGCGTGCTACTCTTTCTAGTAGATGCTCAATGATAGGAAGCAGATAATTGTCTCTAATAGTAGCTGCATTGACTTTCTTCAAGTTAATGCATACACATAACTTTCCATTCTTTTTGGGCACCACTACAATGGGGGATACCCACTGAGTGTGTCTCAATTTCATAGATGAATCTAGCTTCAACCAAATGATCTATCTCTTCCTTGATCTTGGCAGCATAGTTATCGTTATATGTGTATGGCTTCTGCTTCTAGGGTTTGGCATCTCTGGTCATAGGAATCATATGTGAGCATATGTTAGGGTCTACACCTTTTAAGTCTTTGTAGCTGCATGCAAAAAAATCTCTATATTCTCTTAGCAAGGCTACCAGCTCTTGATCCTCATCCTTCGTCAAGTCATGTCCTATGTAGGGGCATTTTTCTTCTCTTTCTTCTATAGTTACAACAGTTTTCTTGGTGGTTTCTTTGTTGTCATAGGCCTCTCCGGCTTGTGCATCACGCTTAGGCATTCTTATCATGACTCTCCTATCTTATCTTCTGGTGTGACTTCTCTCTTCTTCCTCTTCTTTCCTTCATTCTTGGTGGTCACTTGTGTGGTTAACCTCACATCATTTGTAAGTTCTTTGTGTCTTTGTGGGTGAGCCTCCACTTCATAGAAATACTCCTCATCTTATGCAAAAGGTGGGTCCATAATAATTGACTCTAGATCGGAGTCACTTGCATCCTCAAATGCATCAGTGCTAGGTTCACATTCTTCAATAATTTAATCACCCATGATTGGCTCTATTGTGAAGACTGAAATGTCATAACCATCCTCGTCACAGTGGGGTGTCCTTTGTTCTACATTGATGGCTACATCCATTGTTGCTAAAATGTCAACCCAACCATGAGGTTCAAATTCTTCATCAGGAAATACTACAAGTGCATACGCTGGGTCTTGAATTGATCTATGAGTTTCCTTCACATCTACCTCTCTGACTTTTTCTCTCTTCTCTTCTTCTATGGCTACTTTGCACATCCATAAGTGGGTGTCTTCATGCATCCATGAGGATCCTAATGCTATGGAATGCATTGATTCTGTATCATCCTTAGCTCTACGGATGGGAATCCATTGAATAGGGGGTACATCTCTATGAGAGTAATCCTTGAGATTGACTTTGGTTGTAACACCTAAGCGTTGCAAATACAAAGAATTGGTTCCCCAATCTTTGTACCACTTGCAACTACCGCATAAATGGTCTTCCCAAAATCATCTCATAGGCCCGATTCTTTCTAAAGTCACATATGGAAAAAGTATGCTCGAACTCGACACCACATGTAGTGAGAGTTATTCCTTCTAGCACTCATAAGGGTCTTTCTATGTGACCATCGACCATCTGCAATTTCATTCTCGTGGGCCTAAGTGCTGGCTTGCCCCATCCCTTCCATAGGGAAGTGGTAGTAATTGCAACTCCTGCACTTGAGTCCAAAATTGCCTTAGTGGTGTAAACCTTGATGGGTAATTGGAAGATAGGTGTGTCCTTCTTCTCCTTTCCTCATGTCTCCTATCTTATCCAAGGGTATTTTTGGCATTGTTCTATGAGATCCTACCTGAGAATGAGGTTTAGCTATTTCTAGCACTTGATTGGCTATATGTTTCCATAGTTCTGGCCTAACCTTGAGGAGCTCCTCTAAAGTGAGATTGCACTGCACTTTAGTGTTTTTCACTACCTCTGTGTTCCCAAGTATAATTGAGACTTCGTTTCTTATCACGACCGTGGGTGCTCTCATACAAGTAGACTTAGCTTCCCATGGGCCTGTAAAATTGGGTAGTTTGTGTAAAGAATTAGACTCAAAGTCTAATCTCTCATGAGATTGGGCACTCTCCTACTAAATGGAAGGAATGTCTTGTGGGAATTGATCATGTGTGTCATCCACAAGTTCAATGGGAGGAGGAACTTCACTTTCTTTAGCCCATTTCTCTTCTTGAATCTCTCATAGGAATTCTGGTGAATACCGATTCATAGAAGAAGATGCATCTGGTTCTGTGGAGTTAGACACATAAGCTTCCTAGGCAGGAAAGCTTATCCTTTCACTTGCCTTGTCCTTACTTTGAGAGGTGGGGTCCTTTTCAGAGTTTGCAATTATCCTCTCCAATCTTTCTAGCAGTCCATCAAAGTGCAATTGTGTCTTTGCTTAACTAGAGAAGTTAAAGATGCGACTGGCTTCAAACATGGTTTGAGCCAATTCCACCATCTTAGCACAAATTTTAGTTAGTTCGAGCTCTAGTTCAGCTCTAGGGTAAAACTTTTCATGATCCATTATGTTTGGCCCTTCTTGGATTCTGGCCTGATATGCCTTAAGCATCATGTCTAGGTCCTCGCGGGTGGGATCTGCTAAGACTGATCCTACTCTAGGGGGTGATGGGATTGTGTGAGGTGGGTTGGAAGGTGGTGGATTGGAGGGAGATGGGAACAGTGGGTGTGGAGTAGTGTGACAGTGAGTTTGAGATGTGAGTTCAATTATCTTGGCTTTGGTTTCTCTCAAGCTTTCCTCAACTTTGCTCATCTTCTTTGCCCATTGTCTTTTCATTCTCTCTCAACTATCCTCCAAGCTTTGGTCCTCTTCTTGGTTATGCTCTTAGTTTCTCTAACCTCGGAACTCTTTTCTTGGCCTAAACCTTGATTTCGCTGCAAAGCTTGAGCTATAGTGACCACTTGTAGTGGTGCAATAGAAGTTACACTTCTTGTAGAGTCTACTACTAACCCAATAACATTGATAGGACTGATTTTCAGCATATTGTTGGGGTTCTTAGGACAATCTCGCAAGAGATGCTCTTTCCCACAATCGGGACCAAAACCCTGAATTCTCATAGATTGGGGTTGTGTAGGTGTAGGCATAGGGCAATCACGAATGAGGTGATCTCCCTGACATCGGTAGCATGGTTCTCTAGGAAATGGGAGTCTTACCTACCGAGGTTGAGGTTTGGGGTTAGGGTTTTCATACATGACATTTGCATACTCTGGCTCCCAACTAGGTTCACTTGGCTCTTCATAATAGTATGAGTCATTAAGCTCAGGTGATTGCATGTAGTAAGCCTGTGGGGTATCAATGTGAGTAGAGTCAAAACTATGATCACTAGGGTCACTTTCTATCAAGTCCTACATCAGTATGAAGTGATCCATCTTTCTCAATCTATCTACCACTAATAGGATAGTATCCCTCTTCCTCTGGGTCTAGGGTAACCCCACTATGAAGTTGTTGGCAGTAGTCAAGGCATCTCAAGACAAGGGAGCCAACATAAGGAATCAGATCAAAGAGAAGGACCAAGCAGGCAAAGCAGTCAAGATCTAGCAAGTAGTCCATTCAATTTTTTTGACCTAATCTCTTTTCAAGAGTGATTTTCATCACTACATGAACATTATATATACCGCTTTTGGTAGATTCGACTCCATTTTGTTCAAGCCGAGGAGTCCTCGAGCTTGAGGAGTATTAGAAGTATTTATGTACCAATTTTCATAATATTTAGAGCTCGTTTGAGCCTCATGTGCATAGACATGAAGGATAATCTAGGGGAGGAATTGGAGCTTTTAAAAATCTACAAAGATTTAGATAACTCTACTAGCCTCAATTCAAATCCATCCACATCTATTGAGGAACTTGCTGAGAAAGTAGCTCAGAAGTTAGGAGTCTCAAGCAAACAAATACCAAGGTTTGCCCTAGTGAAAAGATTCTATACTTGTGGAGGTGATCATATGGCGAATGTATCTCCCATTATGGCTCAACCCCAAGTGAACCCTAGCAGCCACTATTGCACCATACAACGAAGATACACTAACCACATCGCACAAGATTGCCCCTATAACAGACAAACAGTAAGACAAAATTATCATCAGCCATATCCACAACAGAGAAGATATGAGAACTAGTACCCACCACAACAATATAGCCGACTCTTTGTAAATGTTCACCTTGAAAATTTTAGTGCTTGAATTCTTATTTTTAATACTCTAATGATTGATTATGAGAAGAACTTTTATTGATCACTATTTATGATGGTTGGATTAAATTTGGATCATCTTACACTTTCCTCTCATTGATTAAAGTAAATTATCTGTGTAATAAAGGTCCTAAGTATCTGCTAATGGAAACTACACCCATGTAGTTTTGTGTGTGTGAGCATAAAGATCAAAATATTCACCATATGCGTTCTTAATTTGTTAGTTTTCCATAGCATTAGCATTTGTTTTTCTATACCAAACGTTGGAATAAAATCCTTAAAATTTTCAAACCATCTAGTTTTTTTTTCCTTTGAAAGATTTGTTGCTTTCTAAAGTACTTTATGCTTTCATAATAGCAATGTCCAATATGGAACCAAAAATATAATGATGCCACTTATTGAAAGCAAATAGAGGGGAGTATAGTCCAAATTATATTTGACTTGGGCTTATTTTTTTAATGTCAAGAGTTAATTTCACTACGTGTGTAGGTTGAGAAATTTGTTGTATGGAGTGTTTTTAGGCTATTGAACCAAGAAAAATGATAGTGTGGGGTTCTTCCAGTAGCAAGTATGGAGAAACCTTGAAGGAATTAAAAGATAATGGAATTGAAGAGAGAAAAGCCTTGAAGGAGTTAAACAATAATGGAGTTGAAGAGATGGTTAACAAAATACTATAATCTGCAACATTTATGTGGAAAATTCTCATGTTATCCATCATGCCAAATGGTTGTGAGCATAAATAGGTCTATAAATATGGCCTAGCCACTCACTAGAGAGATAAAGAAAGCACCAAAATGGTAGCCTATCTAGAGAAAAAAGGAAGATAATATATTGATTGATTGAATACACTAATACCTTGTCAAAGTTGGCATCAAACATAGTAGAAACTTTTAAACTATGTTTACCTTGTGTTTTCACCTACACATGAATGCCATAAGATCCACATTTTTGTCACCAAAAGGGATAGATAAATACA
This sequence comes from Ceratopteris richardii, assembly GCA_020310875.1. Taxonomy (NCBI): domain Eukaryota; kingdom Viridiplantae; phylum Streptophyta; class Polypodiopsida; order Polypodiales; family Pteridaceae; genus Ceratopteris; species Ceratopteris richardii. The sequence goes on from CM035424.1 coordinate 159,749,162, forward strand.
AAACTTTCACCAATTAGATGAAGATGCCCACCAAAAGAAACGTCCAAGAAAGCATAAAACCACAAAGATGAGGGTGGGAACCACCAAAATGCCACCAAATGGGCTACCAATGGTATGCACCCTTACCAAAATAATAGGTCAAAACCACCATAATTCTACTTGGAACTACCACATGAAGCTTTGTGAACACTAAAAAATTGGAGATTTTCCACCAAAACTATCAATAATTGGCCAAGATTCGAAAAGGGCTACTAGGAACCACCATGATCTACCAAGCACCACCAAGCATATGGTAGAGGGATGAGAAAATAGGGATGGAAAGTGGGTATAAGTTTGGGAAAAGTAGAAAGACAGCTTAAAAAAATGCATCATGTGCATCAATATGATGATCAAAAGCTCCTACATGTTGATGAAGAAACACCACCAACAAAAGAACAATAGCAAGAGAACCACCGTTGCTAGAATGAGTCATCATCATGTTGTTATATTTCAGTAGTGATGTTTGCAAACACACTTAGGATTTTGGGCTACTTTCTTTCCTTCTTTAGTAGGTTCTTTCTTTCACGGCTTGTATATACACTTATAAACCTAATGCATCACTCATCTTTGTACATACACTTGGTAATACATTCTATATTGTGTTGTGCTCCAAGATTCTTCTTATTTGTTCTATTTTTGTATGCCTCTGCAGACCTCCAACTCCACCAATTGGTGTCAAAGCAGGTCATTGCTTCCTCTAGAGCATCATCGACACCCTCCGATCATAGTCTCATAATTTCATGAAAATCATTGAGCATAATCGGGGTGATTAGGAGTATTGTAGTGACTATGCAAAAAATTTCATCCCTTTGTGCCAAACATATATATAGGTTTTGGTTCACCCATAGAAGCACCTCCAAGTTTGTGATAGGTTTAGCATGTGAAGTTCATGATTTTCAGGCTATCTTAGATACAAAGCTTTGGCATGCATGTTTTGATCATCAAAATTTTGCTAGTTTGCTTCTCTTGCAGAAATTTGAGATGGTATCTTCTCTACCCAAACTTGAAGCACCTCCTAAACATGTTTTTGAAGGCTTTATTTTGGGAAAATTGGAGTGTTCCTTCTTCCCAAAAGATGGCTTAGTTAAAGATGGTATGCATGGGTTATCCATTGAAAGAAAATTTTGAAGTATTCATGCGCTTTAAACACTTCCTAGTCATCGTTAAAAATCTATCAACATGTAAAATGGGCACCTACATTCGGATCGAGGGGAGAAATACATGTCTTCATGTATTTCTGGTCAAGCATAGGATAAAACATTAGTGTATAGTGCCATATACACCTCAAAGAAGTGGACTTGGTGAAAAAATAATGGGTCTCTCATGGAAATGGCAAGGTGTAGGGCCAAACATCAATCTTAACCACATAGCTTTTGAGGTCGTTATGTGTGCATCATATGTACTTGACACATGCCCCATAAGCACTGCAATCAATCACTCCATATGAGGCTTGTCTATTGCTCATCTGTGTGTCTTTGGTTGTCTAGCATATTACTGCTTGAACAACAACACAGAAAACTAGATGATATCGTAGTGAAATGTATTTTTGTTTGGTGCAATTTTGAAAGCAAGGGCTATTGTTTGTAACATCCACAAAGTAAAAACATTCTAATTAACCATGATGTTGTTTTTGTGGAAGATAAAATTCAACCCTTACTTTTATGTTACAAGGGCACATTAGTTAGCTTGAAGGATGTGTGTGACACCCTATTTTCATTTTCATATGTGGACAGTCAAGTATTGGTCCAAATCAGGAAATTTCTTAGCCTTTATAGGTTTCAAATGATGGTGTAGATCATTCCATTTTTTATGAAAATTTATGTGATGCACTTTTTTATGAGAGGATTGACATAGAAGAGGAAAAAAATATGCCTAAATGGCTGGTGCAAATTTGAGAGATAGTAAATTAGATATAACTTTATCATATCATACTCACTCAAGCTCTCAGAGTGCTTTCTTTGCATCATATTGTTATGTAATGGTTGTCTCTTGTCTTTGTGATGACATTGAGTCGCTTTCTTTTGATGAAACAAAAATTTAAAAAATTGGATGGCTACTATGTAATCAGAATATGATGCCATTATGAAGAATGGTAATTGTTCTTTATGTGATTTGCCTCCATGCAAAGATGCCATTGGCACTAAATGGTATACAAGTTGAAACATAAGCCTGATGGAGCCATTGATAGGTATGATGCTAGGATTGTTGCCAAAGGTTATGCTCAAGAGAGAGGCGTTGATTTTGATGAGACCTTTTCTCCAACATGTCAAATGACCAAGGTTATTAGCATTTATATGTATGTATTTTGGTTGCATGGTTTTATGTATAAAGAGCATGAAAACAAAGTTTATAAGTTGAAAAAGGCATTATATGGTTTGAAACAAGCATGGTGTTCTTGGTAAGAGACTATATATGCCTATTTGCTAGCACATGGTTTTCATAACAATCAAATTGAGAGCACCTTGTATGTTAAGTTTGCAGATGATGTATGTTTGATCATTGTTGTATATGTTGATGTTGTGCTACTCTTTAGTGCTAATGAGAAGCATATTGCTGAATTTAAGACTAATTTTCATGCCTCTTTTAGGATGTCGAATTTGGAGCATTTCCATCATTATTTGGGCTTTAAATTTATGCAAGTTGAAGGGGGGTATAGCGTTCTATCAAACAAAATACATTGGCATATTATTGAAAAATTTTGGCCCTGAAGATGGAAAACCTCTTGCCACTCCCATGGAAATAGGTTGATAATTGATTCTTCATGACATTGGATATGCATTTGATGTTGTTCTCTATGAGTAGGCTATTGGATGCTTGATTTACTTATGCATAAGTCGGCCTTAGTTTGTTGTCTCTCATATGAGTAGGATTATGCATGGCCCAAGTGTTAAGCATTGATAGGTAGTGAAGTGCATCTTTCACTATTTGAGTGGTACTCCACTACTTGGATTGTTTTATCACAAGGGGAGATGTTACTATCATATTAACACGCTTTTTATGACACAAACTAAGCTGGTTTCTATGACACTCATGCTTCCATCAATGGTTTTTGGTTCATGCTTGATATCTCATGCATATCTTGGTTGAGAAAGAAGCAACCTACTCTGGCTGCTTCTAGTTGCGAGGTTGATTATATGGTAGCTTTCTCAAGAATTCTTCAATGTGTGTGGTTGAGACACCTTTGGATGATTTGTGTGTTGGACAATCTTCTACCACCACCGCCTTTATGATAGTCAGAATGCATTGGCAGTTTTGAGGAACTCTATGTTCCATGCTCGCACAAAGAACATTTAGGTGCACTATCATTATATCATGAAAAGATTCTCTGTTGGAGAGATTGGTTTGAATTATGTGACTACATAAGATAATGTTGTAGATGTTTTCACAAAGGCTCTTCCTTTTGTGAATAGACTTCTTCCCACATAGCTTGACACTTCCTTATACACAAGTGCAACCTCGTTGTTCATTGCAGCACTCCCAGATAGAATTTTGGGTCACTTATCTTTGTACATTCAGTTGGTAATGTATTTTGTTGTGTTCCAAGCCTTTTCTTATTCCTTAGAGCGTACACATACACAAGAAAAAAAATATGCGTGTACTCACAAAGAAAAGGTACAAGGCCCAAAGAGTGAGAAGAGTGAAAAATAGTGAAACTCATATATGTATTAAAGTAAGCTTTTTGAATGCATAGAATAAACTCCCAAACTTTTAACCAAGTATAAAATGAAGTTAGTTCCTCTTTTTACAAATTTGGAGAGAGGATCTTCCAAAAAATATCCACCATGATATAATTCTTTTGAAAGGAGGACGAATCCAAAATGAAGCTAAATGTAAAATATTCCCAAATACAATAAGATTGCGGAAAAATGGATATGTACTTATCTAGAAAGTAAGCAATAAAAATCTTATCCAGAAAATAATATTGTAATAAAAATTCATTCGAATAAGATAACAATATTGGATGCAATGGTCTTCATTTGTAAGGGAGTTTCTACATGTGAGTAGAATGTAAAACCTAAACAACTTCAAACATAGGTATTGTGCTCATTATTGATGAGTTCACTTATTTTTTAACTACACTAAAAATCTAGAAGGCTTGCAAAAGCTTTTTCCATCAACATAGCATAATTTCTAGATATTTCAAGTGAGTATGAAGCTCCTTTATTTAAGTGATGTACTAAGCTTAAAGAAAAGTGTTGCATCAAAAGGAACCTTTGAGATTTCACCATCATGCTTGAGCCACCTCAATTAGTAGAGAATAAAATGTAGCAGCTAGAGTATATGATTCAAACCAAATGATGGGTCACTAATTTAAGATCCAAAAGAGAAAATGGCCCAAGCAAGTGGATGAATTAAATATAGAATTGTTTCAAGATAGGATTAAATTGGAATCATACTCATAACACTTAAAAACCAACTATGGAATACTCACACAATAAAAAGATTCAATCTTATCGATCCCATACTTAAATATTTAGTAATGCTTCTTAAGTCATATTAAGAAAGAATCGCTACAATGATCCTTTTAAGGGTTCCATGAAAAATGTTATCCATTTGAAAACTTAGAAATAAAAACTTCTCATGTATTGACAAATGATCCAAGATTCCCAAGATTTTCTAGAAAAACACCAATTGATAGTGTTGAGTACAAAAGGTAAAAGTATATACCCAATGATATATTAAACCATAGAATTAAGAACTAAAGAGTATTCAATTACTAGATGAAGATTAGTGAGCCCTATTAACATTGTGAAAAGGATCATATTTTGCATCCTCTATCATTGAGGAAAAAATCAAACAAAGAGTAATTACTCTTTTGAGATAAGGAAGGCACCACTTTGTGACTTTTTGAAAAATTCCAATCAAATTACTTAGAAATGAAGAAGAAAGCAAACGTAAGATTTAGTATCCAATTAGTTAAACCTATCTTTGGTATCAACTATCCAATTAGTTAAACCAAGAGAAGAAGGATCAAGAGGAGACCCAACCAACCATTCATGAAATCCATATCAACAAAGTAGGAGCATATAGTAAAGTTGACAATGTTAACAAATGTTTTCCAATAACTTTTAATGGCTTTATGAATAAGATAGTGTTAGATAGGTGAGAAAAAGTAGTTATAACACTAAAGTCACCATTTAGACATAGATGATGGTCATATCAAAAGATTTATAAGATTACCAAAATAAATTATTCTCTCAGCCTAGTATGGAGTAAAGTTTGAGCATGTGTTAGACTATGTTATGATCCTAAGAAATCCATTTAGACATAGATGATGGTCATATCAAAAGATTTAGAAGATTACCAAAATAAATTATTCTCTCAGCCTAGTATGGAGTAAAGTTTGAGCATGTGTTAGACTATGTTATGATCAATAACAATCTAGAAAACTAGATTATAAAGAAATGAAATGTATTTTTGTTGAGTACATTTTTGAAAGCAAAGGAAACCATTTGTATCATCCACATACTAAAGTCATTATGATTACACATGATGTTGTTTTTATGGAAGATCCAATTCAACCCTTACTTTCATGTACCAAGGAGACATCATTTAGATTGAAGGATGTGTATGATAATTTGTTGCCTCTTTTTACAAGTGGACACTCAAGTGTTGGTCCAAATGAGACAATTTCTCAACCTTTAAAAGGGTTTCAAATGATGATGTAGATCATTCCATTTCTGATGCATATTTACATAATGCACTTTTTGATGAGAGGCCTAACATAGAAGAGGCAAAATCTATGCCTAAATGAGTAGTGCAAACTTTAGGAGATAGAAAATTAGATACACATTTGTCATATCATACTTTCTTAGGCTTTTAGTGTGCTTCCTTTACATAGGATTATTATGAAATGTTTGTCTCTTGTCTTTCTGATGTCAAGAGTTTGATTCTTTTGATGAAACACAAAACTTAGAAAATTGGATGAATACTATGCAATCAAAATATGATGTTATTATGAAGAATGGTACTTGGTTTTTATGTGATTTGCCTCAAGGAAAAAATGCCATTGGCACTAAATGGGTATACAAGCTAAAACATAAGCCTAATCGGACCATTGATAGGTATAGCACCAGGCTTATTGCCAAAGGTCATGCTCGAGAGAGAGGCATTGATTTTGATGATAACTTTGCTCCCACATTCTCAGAGTGAAGGGCTAAGTTGAAGGATCAGGTCAACGGTCGGTGTTCCAATGATACGGCACATGTGGGGTGCTTCAAGTACGGTTAGGGCCTCAAAGGGATGCAAACTCAAGAAGAGACTAGATCACAAGTGGCAAACAACAATTCATCATACACTTCTTCAAACTTCATTCTTCTTCATGAAATGAAAATTGAGTTGCTTTCGATTGCATGGTATAGATAATGTATCAAAGCTCTTATTGATACATGTTTTCGGATCATCATTCCACATAAACATAAGTTGAATATATTAAAACAAGTGTTTTCAATGATAATAAATTTATTGTCTTCAAACTTATAGAATACCAAATTTGTAGACATCGGTTTTGGGACGTGACACATCATAAGATGCATTTGTGATTTGTAAGTGAATCATGCCAGCAAATTCATAAAATGCTGAGGAAGAAATTCACATGCAATCATGGATTTAGGAGATCTCTTGCATGTAGAACTACACAGAAGAAACCTAAGAATCATTGTTCCCTCCCTTCGACTTTTATTATCAGCGCTTTATTATCTACTCTCTTTGTTCTCCAAAGCAGTCCCTCTTTATCGGTAGTTAAACTCCAACTGTAGAGTTGTTTAGCTAAAGTAGTGGTTGCAACCAATAGTTATCTAATCGCCACCAATGCTTGGACTTTCGAATATACTAATCTCCAATTCTCTCTTTTTTTTAAGGAAAGAATGATCTTATCTTTATGAAGCATCTTTGTGAGTTTTGTTGAACAAGTCAAGCACTTTGGGAGCATCAACCCATAACTTATCACTCAGAAGTCCATATAATACAGAAACTCCTTCAAATTTGTTCCCTCCAATATGCATCATGGATGGTTTGATCATCATAGCCTCTCCTCTTTGCCTTCTTCAAAGGTTGACTTCCAAATAATGGTGCAACTACCCTTGTGCTCTTGAGTTTTTGTCATCTCTTACCGAATAAGGGAGAGAGGATCTCTCTAACAACGCTCCAAATGATCACTATTGTTACCATTTATACACTTGTAGCTCGTCATGATTGTACATTTACATCAGTTGGACAATAAAACTATATTTTTGAATGGGGACTTACATGAATAAGTGTATGTATTTCTGCCCCATGGTTTTATGCAAACATGGCATGAAAACAAAGTATGTGCTTTGGAAAAGTCATAAAATGGTTTGAAGCAAGGACCATGTGCTTTGTATGAGAATATGTATGCCTACTTGCTAGCACATGGTTTTGAGAATAAACAAATTGAGAGCACCTTATATGTTAATTTCTAGATTATGTATTTTTAATCATTATTGTATATGTTGATGCTATGTTGCTCATCAGTCCTAATGAGGTGCATGCTGCTGAATTTAAGGTTTATTTGCATGCCTCTTTTAGGATGTCAGATTGGAAGCATTTCATCAATATTTGGGCATTAAATTTATGCAAGTTGATGGGGATATAGATTTGTGTCAATCAAAATACATTGACACATTATTGTAGCACTTGGCCTTGAAGATTGCAAAACTATTGAAACTCCAATAGAAACAAATGGATGATTGAGTATCCATGATGATGGAGATGCATTTGATGTTGTTCTATATGAGAAGGTTGGTGGATGCTTCATTTACTTGTGCATAGCTCAGCTAGGTATTCAACTTGTTGTATATCTGATGAGTAGGATTATGCATGGCCCAAGTGTTAAGCATTGGTAGGTAGTTAAGTGCCTCTTTTGCTACTTGAGTGGTACCCCACTAATTTTAGAAAAACATCAATTAATATTGTTGAATACAAAAGGTCTATATCGATGGAGTATATCCACTCCTAGTTGCAATAGAAGAATGATAGGCCCTTCCTAGGACCAAATAGTTCACTACCACAATCCACCAAAAATTGAATTGCTATGTGGACCTAAGTATTGAGCCTATGAAATTTCGCATAGTGCAAATAGACTCTCTAAGCTTTTCAACAAGCCATAGATCACTCATTGTGGAGAATGTGACCTATGTCAACCTCCTTGTACAAGAGAGACCAAACTCTACCCAAACAGATAGCTTACACTTATGTGTACCTCTTCACACACATATGTTGGGGAATATGCAGCAATAAGATCCGTGTCCAAGAAGTGATTAGTTACTATGCTAAGGCAAATATGTGATAATAAATATATTGTTTCAAACTTAAAAAGTACCAAATTTGTAGATATTGGTTTTGGGGCTTGACACATTATAAGATGCATTTGTGATTTGTAAGTGAATCGTGCCAACAAATTCCTCCTAAAATACTGAGGAAGCGATTCACATGCAATCAGGGATTTAGGAGATCTACTCCTTTGCTCTTATTAACTCAGCTAAAAACTAGAAAAAGATACTTTTGGGTAATGTTATTCACTTATGTATATTCTGATGTATTGTGTATATTCTCAACAGATCGCACCAAAAAGAAACAAATCAAATATACTTTGTATACTCCTTTCAACACTATGAGAGATGTAGTAGTGAGTGTATACATGCAGGAAAATTCAACTTATGACTTCATTTTTGGCCAAAGAAAGAAATCACTCAACACATTAATCAAATTTTGTTATAGATTAAAAATTTAAAAGAAGTTTGAACTACAACTCATCCGACAACAAGATGCATATCCAAACAATAAGGAAGATATGGTATATCAAGATTTGCACAAACAATAACAAGATGTTATTTTTCAAACTCCTTAATTCTTTTGCATTCCACACAGACCACAATGGAGATATGAAGCACACACAGAATTCACCTCCTTTTCTTTAATATTGCTCTATGTAATAATCTCCTCCAAACTCCTTGGATGATGCCGCATGAAGTGCCATGAACTTATTCATTCCATCTCTAATAAACTTTCCAATGTAAGATGCCCAACTATTCTCCAAACGAGCATGTCTGAAGAACTAATCGCCAATTCTCTCTCTCTCTCTCCTTTTTTTTTTCTTTAATGAAAGATTGACCTTATCTTTATGAAGCATCTTTGCGAGTTTTGTTGAACAAGTCAAGCACTTTAGAAGCATGAATTCGTCTCAAGACTCATGAGCAAACCCATAACTTATCCCTCACATGTATACTCTGCATATAATGGAGAAACTCCTTTAAATTTGTTCCCTCCAATATGCATCATGGATGTTTTGATCATCATAGCCTCTCCTCTTTGCCTTCTTCAAAGCTTGGCTTCCAAGTAATGGTGCAACTACCCTTGTGTTCTTGCGTTTTTGCCCTCTCTTATCAAATTAGGGAGAGAGGATCTCTTTGACATTGGCCCCTATTAAATTTGCACATTGTCCTCGATGGTCCTATCCTGAAAATCAACACAAAGGTAGTATCAAAACTTCTTTTTTTATAAAAAATGCAAATCTTATGTCAATTTCTATTCAATGACTGCAAATGTTTTTCTTTTTCCTGGTATGTCATAAATTCAAACCAAAGTTAAATCTATTCACTTTTTCATGCAACAATTACTTAGAATGAAGTTAAAAATACAATTAAAATTTCAGTTTTGGCTTTCAAGAAACAATCTTCCTAATACACTCTTTCAAATTTAGTCTTCATCTTATATAAATAGTTAAATTAAATGAATTTACACATATCCATGAAATTCTACTAGTTTCTCCTTGTTGGCACTCAAGGTCAAGCATGAGGAGTGGAAGCGCATCAAAGAAGTGGACACACAAGAAGAAGGAGCATATAGGGAGCTCCAAGAAGCACATGTAAAATTTTTAGAGAAATCCCTATGAAAATAGTGATTTGCATCACTAAAAACCATTGTAAATACCATTTCACAGTTTTGCAACTCCATTTTGTTAAAGTCCTCGAGCTCGAGGAGTATTATAAGTATCATCCGACCAATTTTAATAATTTTTGTACTTTGTTTGAGCCCTCAAATAAGCCCTAAAACCTAATTTTAAACTAGGCTGAACACTAGGACTGGATAGGGTCAAAACCACTCAAAAAACTATAAAAAGAGCTAAAGAGCTCATTTTTGAGGTTGGCTTGTTAGATATTTGAGCTCTTCTAATAGATTTCTTTTGTAATAGAATCTTTCCATTGTTCCACTCTTTGCTCTTACCTTGTGTGTGTGTGTGTGTGTATGTGTGTGCAAGCTTATGTGCTTCCACTCACGCACTTGTGCCTTCACTTGCTCACGGTCTTCATACCAGTCTTCACGTCTCCATGGATTGACATTTATGAGGTTAATCTCCTCATGTTGGTACATACCATTGTGCTAGAGTGACACCAAATTTGGTGCCATTCCCAGGGAGAGAGCTTGGAGGACAAGCGTGTGATGGTAAGATGTAAAGTAGCGATGTTGAAAGGTAAAAAAATAATCATTTTTAGTTTACTTTCTGAGTTTTTCTTCACCTTCATCATCATCGTCACCACCATATCCTCCCATCTTCACCTTCTCATATTTTTCCCCTTTTTTACTATACATTCCCTATTTTTTCCTCTTCTTCTTCATTCTTGGCTGTGCGAGGAGTTCAAAGAGAGTTTAGAGCTGAAGCGTGGATGAAATACAGAGGTTCCTGCTATTAAAACATTGAAACTCTAAGTGAGAGTATCATAGTATGACACGACCTACATCTGGTATGGCGAGTGGAGTATCACCGGTTTAGAGAGAGATCTTGCATCTACAAGCACATAAGAGTGACGAAGAGGACACAAGGTACATATATTTGCAAAAATTTTTGAATTTGGACATCAAAAACTCCAAGTATCATGTTTTTCTGAGTTCAGGTATCGCAATACCAGAACTCTCGTGTATCACGATACTTGTCGAGTATCATGTATCGCCTCCTTGAGTTATCACGATACCATCAAGGTATCGTGTATAGGCAAGTTGAGGTATCATGGACTACGGGTTGAGTGGTATGGTATCATGCACCTTGTGGTATCGTATCATGATCCACAAGCGGTATCATATCGCAAAACTTGAGGTATCATGTATCTTTGTTCTACCAGTATCGTATCGTGGGAGCAAGTGATATCGTATCATCTAGAAGGTATTGTATTGCGTAGAACTTGGTATCGTATCATGCCTTAGATCTCCAAGTATTGTATCATCCTGGTAGGAGTATCGCATCATGAGACACGTCGGTATCCTATCGTGAACCAAGAGGTATCGTATCGTGACGACTTCCGATACCCTATCATTTTGATAGCAGTATGGTATCACGAAAGTTGGTATCGCCTTGGCAGTATGGTATCACCTGAGGTGGTATCGTCCATAGTGGTATCGTGTATCGTGGAAAACAGAGGTATCGTATCGTGAAAATCTGGTGTCGTGTATTGTCGAGCATGAGGTATCGTTTGACAATTGCTCCCAAGTATTGCCTATACTCTTAAGTATTGTCTATTTTCTACTCTGAAGTAATCCCAAAGAGGTCATGTTTGCTTATTTTAACCCCCAAAACCCTAAACTGGCATAAGTTTCTCATACAAAATCCGTTTGTTGTGATTTTGGGTTCGTTGAAAAGCATTTTGAGTACAACAAAAACATTGACTGGTTACGGTAAAACTAATACCTAGAGGTATAGATCTAGTATTTTGAAGTTGAGCCTCAGGTGGGACTAGGAAACCAAGGGGACTCCAAAGGATTTTGAGCAATACAAAAGGGAAATTTTGGACTTGAAGATAAAGCTTATGAACGTAAGATCTGGTAGACACCTAGGCAATGATAGAAAAAGCATTAGATCATCTGAGGCCAGTGTGAACCATACAGCTAGGTCTTCGAAACAACAACTTAGTGGTTATCCCTACGTGCTAATTTCAGAAACAAGTGACTCAAAAATGTCCTTTAACATGGAGAGACCCATAGGTAGCTCAAACATTGGCTATTTGCAAACATCAGAAGGTCCCTACAAAACACAATTAGAATATATTCGAACCAACCAATTAGGTGCTCGCATATATGAGGATGGCCTGAGGTGATCAGTGGTCCAACTAAAAAAATCCACATCAACCCTTTGGACTTGAACACCCAGTGGTCAAGTTTGAAGAGGTTTCGCACATTGATAAGGAGGGAACCATGTATGTAGTCACCAACTTACCAGAAAAGACATATGAGTTCGGAAATGTCATTCCTGAGAACGAGATAAGAGACCTAAGGCAAGGACATGTAGGAAAAGAACCCAAGACTCCTAGAGGTAAGTCAGTTTTGACCAGAGTGATCACTCCAGATTGGATCCCTCAAGACAACAAAAGCATAGAATTATTCTTGAATAGAGAAATAGAGGAAGCTTTTGGAGATTCAAGCCAAATCAAACCCGCCCCAATCGTCACCAATTATGAGCTCAAAGATCCAGAGACACCAGGCAAAGTTTTCTATCTAGATCACACATCAGAGAAAATGTTCTTGGTATCAGAGCATGACAAGCATGCATACACTTGGCAAGGTGAATTGATTTTCCCTCCACCAAGATCTAATATGTCCCATGGCCTCCAAGGAGTAGGATCATCTACGGCTCATGAAAAGCAGAGGGAAAGAGCTAGAGAGAAACACCAGGTAAGCTTTGTATAGACTATGGGTAGAGATAGATCAAGACGTGAAGGCGAAAGACCAGAAAGAGAGGCATCGAGCACATAGGCATCAAAGAGATGAACATGATTTCCCATTGCCCAAACCCCGAGAGAACTCAAGAACCCTGAGACCCTCTCAAGTGGTCAAGGCAATGAAGAACTATTTTGATGGGTCAGGAGATCCTTATGAACATGTGTCCAAGTTTAAACAAGCGTTAAGAGCAGAACAAGTCGAGGACTTGTTCACCTAGTTTGAGGAATTTGGTTTGACTCTTAAGGGTATTGCCTTAGCTTGGTTTCAACCCCTGAATAGTCGCAACTACTGAGAGATAGGTCAACTGCTGGAAGAATTCATTATAGAATTTTGCAAGAGTGGCATTAGGCATAATACATCATCCTTGATCCACAACTTCAAGTAGACACCCCAAGAAATAGTGTGACTTGCAAGAAGACAGTTCAGAGAGTACTTAGAAAGATGCCCTATTCCAGAGTTACCCACACTGGCCAAACAAGTGGCCTTGTTTTTAGATGGTTTACTAAGCACCAAGGTAAGATCATATGTGTACTTGAAAGAGCCTAGATCCATAGAAGAGTGTGTGCAAATGTGTATTGACATAGAAGAAAATTTCGATGAGGATTTAGGACTGTCCAAACTCTATAAGGATTGTGATAGTTCTGCTATTCATACCTCAAGAACCTGCACTAAGATAGATGAGATAGTTGAGCAAGTTGACAAGAAGCTAGAAGTTCAAAATAGACAAACACCAAGGGTCTCCTCATTGAAGTGATGTTACAACTATGGGGGAGACCACATGGCTAATGTTTGCCCAATGATGGATCAACCCCAAGGAAACCCTAATGCTCCATATTGCACTATTAAGAGAAAATACACGAACCACACGGCTCAAGATTGTCCATACAATAGGTAGGCTATCAGACAAAAATTTCAGCAACCTTACTAGTAGGGTAGGTTTCAAAACCAATACCAACAACCATATTATAGACCACAAAAGCAATATTAGGCACCATATAGGCCACAACCAGTCCTAGTAAACCAACCACCAACTCAAAGTTCTGACTATTCCCATGAAGACAATCCACATGCTTATTACGCTAAGTCACTTGAGCATAGTAAAACTTATTCCTATCAATATGAGACACCACTTACGAAACAAAATTGGGAGCAAAAATACTCCAATGTCATGTACAAGAATCCTAATCCCATTCCCCAATCGAGACAAGTAAGACCACAAGCCCCTAGAAGACCATGTTTTAGATGTCAAGGCAACCATTTCATTCGTGAATGTCCCCAGTCATCGACTCTGGGACAAAGAAAAGACATCACAATACAAGGCTTTTGTCTTGAGTGCGGCAAAGAACATCTCCCAAGAGATTGTCCAAGGAACCCCTCTAGTGTGCTCAAGGTTATTAATGTGGTAGGCTTAGTCGTGGATTCAAGCTCAAGTAGTAGTAATGTGGCTCCTATACAGACAGTCACTAGGGCACAAGCCTTAAAACAAGATAAGCCAATTGAACAACCGGAATCAAGCAAAACACGAGAGCCTAGTAAATGGAAAACAAGAACATGGAAGAATACCAAGGAGAAGACCAATCATAAGTGGAATAAAAAGGTATCCAAAGTAGAAGAAAGCCTCCAAGATGCCAAAAGCAAAATAGAAGATATGGCCTCTCAAAATCCATTGCATGTTGAAACTCCATCCATTCCACCTGATCCCACCCCACCACTCACTAGAAATAGATCACAACGAGGGTCTATTGTCGCAGATCCAACCCCAAAAGACTTGGAAATGATGTTCAAGGCCTACCAGGATCGACTTCAAGAAGGGCCGACAACTACAAACATAGAAAGAAGGTACCCTAGAGTAGATTTAGAGATTTAACAGACAAAAATGTGCATGAAAATGGTAGAGCTAGCTCAAGCTATGCTAGAGATCAATCAACTGTTCAATCAGACAAATTCTATCGAGTTGGGTTTGCATTTCCAAGGATTACTAGAAAGATTAGAGCAATTGGTAAACAAGCCACATGTTTCTTTACCCCCACAGGCTCAACCAGTTGTTGAAAGAGAAAGCTCACCACCAATGAGCGCTTATGCTCCTAATTCCACGGATGCTAGAACACCTCTTTCAATTCAAGAGTACTCTGAAGAGTTCTTGCAGGAAATACAAGAAGAGAAATGAGCCAAGGAGAAGGGTAACTCCCCTCCTTTTGCTGAGATTGATGATCTTCATGATCAATTTCCTGAAGACATTCCATCTATTTATGGACATCAAGCAGAGCAACAAGAAGATGGAAGATTTGATTTTGAATCTAATTCTTTACAAGAGTTTCCACAATTCATAGGCCCTTGGAAATCTGAATCTCTCGAGATTAGAGCTCCCACAATACTAGTAAGAAATGAAGACTCAATGATTCCAAGAAACACTGAAGTTGTGAAGAATACCAAGGTGCAGTATCATCTCACCTTAGAAGAGGTGCACAAAGTAAAACTTGAGCTATGGAAACATGTGGAAAATCAAGTTCCAGAATTTGATTCCAATATGTCAAAAGCACCCTCTAAGCAAAAAGTTCCAGAGATACCTCTAGATAAAATAGGAGACATGAGTGAAGGTGAAGAAGGTAATACTTATCTTCCAATGACCTACCAAGGTTACATAACCAAAGTTGTCTTAGATTTAGGTGGTGATGTTGTGATTGTGACCACCTACTTGTGGAAGCAATGGGGAAAACCTTCATTAAGACCAAATAGAATGAAGCTTTAAATGGCAGACGGCCATGTTGAAAGACCTCTAGGATTGCTAGAAGGGATAACCCTAACCACTTGCAGTGTAGGGTTTGAACATACCTTTCCTATATGTGACTTTGGCAAAAATAATGTCTATGAGATGATCCTAGGAAGACCCTTTGATAGTTGCAGATAGTACAGGATTGGAGAACCAACTCCTTGTACTTGCAGCACTTAGGGGTCATGACCAAGGTCAATTTGAAGGATTACACATTTAGAGATGTACCACCCCTACAATGAAATCCCATCCACAAGGCACCAGAAGATTCAATCTCTGTGCATTCAGAAAGCTCATCAGGTCCATCCTGGATGCATGAAGATACTCATTTGTGGATGTGCAAGGTTGCAAAGGAAGAGGTGAAACACCTGAAAGCGAGAGGAGGGAACTTCTCAAGGAGATAGACCAATTAGAGAACCAACCTACACACTGATGATCTTTCCAGATGAGGAATTTGAGCCTCATAGGTTGGGTAGAAATCTTAGTGACCATGGACATTGTTGTCAATGAAGAACATTGGACACCTCATTGTGATGAGGAGGGCTATGCTATCTCTATGTTCATGCGTGAGCCCCTACTAGAAGAATGTGACCCTAGTGATGTCATAGAAGAAGAAGAGAATGACGATGATATAGAGTCCATTGTGATGGATAGTTGCTTTAACTCAGAGAAGCACTATCTAGAAGATGTAGGACTATTAACTCAAAAACAAGAAGAACCTCTCACAAGCATTAAAACTATAAATTCAAAGGATGGAAGTGATCGTGGCCAAAAGAAAGAGAAAAGAAAAGCCGTGAAACAAGAAGAGGAAGAATCATTGTTTGAAGTACCAAAAAAATTCAAGAAATATGAAGTTGAAGACCGAACATTTTTGGTACAAATGCCTAAGAGAGAGGCCATTACAGGAGAAGCTTATGACAATAAAGAAAAGACCGAAAAAACTGTTGTAGTCATTGAAGGGAACAAAGAGTGATGTACGTACATAGGTGAAGACCTAAGTGCAGAAGAAGAAATAGAGCTTGTAGCTCGATTAAGGGAATATAAGGATATGTTTACATGGACCTATAGAGACTTGAAGGGAGTAGACCCAAAGATATGTTCTCATACTATCCCCATGATAGCTGATGCAAAGCCCAGCAAACAAAAGCCCTACACATATAATGACTCTTATGCATCCAAAATAAAAGAAGAAATCGATAGATTGATTGAAGCTATATTTATTTATGAGATTGAGCACACTGAATGGGAATCCCCCATCATAGTGGTGCCCAAGAAGAATGAAAAGTTGCATGTATGTATTAACCTTAAATAGTTAATGCTGCCACAATCAGAGATAGCTATCATATAGAAGGTGTACTAGCTTGTTGTGTTGAGGATGATGAACATAGTAGTTGGTTGCAACAAGCCCATGAACGATTGCTAGGAAATCACTATTCTAAACAACAAACATTGCAAAATCTAAAACATTTAGGAGTGTTTTGGCCTAGTATGGACAAAGAAATACATGAGTGGATTAGGAATTGTCGAGTGTGCAAAGAGAGACCCCCAGTGGACCATGCTACCAATTATCACATATCCTTACTTCCAGATTGGAGTGCTCCATTGGTAGAATTTATGAGATCGAGAACACTACCTAGTGAGGCTAGTCTAGCAAGAAAATGAAGCATGGAGCAAGAGGCTCAGGATTATGCCTTAGTAGGAGACAACCTATACCAAAGAGGCAAAGATGGTTACCTAAGGGTGTGCGTTCACAACTCAAACTATTTGAAAATCTTAGAAACCGCCCATATTGGTGTTGCAAGTGGACACTTCAGTAACGGGGTAATCAAGAATATTCTATTCTCAAGACTTTGGTGGCCCACTCTTCATATGGATGCACATACCTATGTGAAGAAATGTGACCCATGCGAACATGGACAATATCCAATCAAAAAAGATGAGATGCCCTTAAGGCCAATGATGGGAGCACGTGCATTCTCGAAATGAAGTATAGACTTTGTAGGTCCTATTAACCCCCCAGCTAGAAACTTCCATGCAGAATACATTATGGTAGCCACATATTACCTTACAAAGTGGGTGGAAGTCAAAGCCACGACAAAAAACAATGCTCAAATGATGGCTTGTTTTTTTTTTGAGAATGTGTTAACGAGATATGGATTACCAATAGAATTAGTAAGTGATAGAGGTACACACTTCTAGAAAGAAGTCATTGAAAACCTTCTCCAAGAATTCTTGGTGATACATAAGAAGTTTGCCCATTATTATCCACAAGCTAACGAACAAGTCTAGAGCACAAATAAGATCCTATGTAATGTATTAACAAAATTGGTAAATAATAAACACTCTAATTGGGACAAACAACTTCATCATGTTTGCCTACAAAAGGGTACTCAATGCCACCCCATTTCAGATGGTCTTCGGACATTACCTTATGCCACCATTGGATTTCCTAATCCGAGCTTTAAAAGTAGCACAAGAGCATGAATGGAATGGACATGAGTTGTCTTCTAGGATCTTTGATCTAGAACGCTTAGGTGAGACGAGGCTACGAGCAGCAGCAGGCATCTATGCTACCAAGAAAAGACAAAAGGCATACTTTGATGCACATATCAAGGATAAAGGATTGAAAGAGGGAGACCTAGTGCTGGTTTATACACTAAAGCAACATGCCCATAAACTAGAAAAAATGATTCTATGGACCCATGATCATTAATAGAATTTTTCAACTAGTGGTGCGGTTCAATTGGCCACTCTAGAAGGTGACATCTGACCAAGCTATATTAGTGGATGCCGAGTCAAGCTATATCAAGAACATCTTACAGAGGATATGCTAAGGAGACTCAATACTGCTAAGAAGCAAAAAGAAGAGCTAAGGGTTAGGGAAGAAGCACAGGTAGAGGCTAGAGAGCACATTAGGAGAAATAAGTTAAGGTGTTTAGGCCTAGATGTCAATCCTAAAGCCCCAAGATATCACATGGCCATGTGCCAATCATTAGGTGCAATTGCTTCTCAAATAATCAATCGACATCCCTGTGTGACCATAGAGGTGGGACACAGAAAGAATGTAAGGAATGTGAGAGCATTGATTGACTCAGGTGCACCAACTAGTGCTATTAGACTTTCATACTGCCAAGACCTGCAATTGAACATCAATCCCATAGAAGCCTATCTCATACGGTTGGGAGGTGTCGAAACCCCTTGTTTGGGTGAGGTGGAGCTTCCCATCCACCTTCAAGATGTCCCAATGACAATCAAAATGCTAGTGTGTGAAGATGAGGACCTTACGGAACCACTTGTCTTGGGTCAAGATTGGATCTATGACCATGCAGTCAACTTAAACTTATCAAGTCAACTTCTTCAAGTTTGGATACACAAACAATGCATTGCATTAGAGTTAGAGAATTGTATGCTCACAAATCCAGGTGTCACACATTCTCTTAGTTCTTCTAAGCCTAATCTTAGAGAAGAAGATGTTGAATGTGTCAAAGTATCTATGATCCAAAAGGACTCAATCATGGAAGAACAGTCTCAAAGGTGAGCGGACCTCTCTTCTTTTTCAAAGACTATTGCAATCATAACATTTCAACCAAAGAGGCAAGTAAAATAGTACAAGACAACAGCCATATCAAATAGATGAAGATCATTCAAGAAGAAAGAAGTTTTGGGCATGAAGAATATCTGGGTACAAAAGGGAGAGAAACCACCAATCTTGCAACAAAAATTCCCATCTAAGAAGGCCAACCACGACAAAAGAAGAACAAAGAAACTAGGATAAGCTCAAGCACAAAGTATCCAACAAATATGGGTTCCTAAGAAATTAGTGGTTGCTCAACAAGGGCGAGTACACATGTGGATACCCTAGAAGCTCTTACATACACAAAGCCCTATGCTTACCCACACGAGAAAAGTCTCAACAAAGAATCCAAGGAGAAGAAAGAGTCAAAACCAAGCACAAATACCAAACGAAGATCAAATCACTTCTTCAGAAATAGTAGGAAGACATGCAAAAAGGGTATGGGTTTGGAAGCCAAAAGCACCAATAACCCCCATAGAACCAAAGAGCCCACCACGAGGGACAAAAAATTTAAGAAACCATCCAAAGATGCAGGGGCCAAAACTAATTAGTACACAGCCAACCACTATTCTCAAATGGATCCCTATAAGTAGGCATGATTAATTGTCATTCAACCATCGATTGCTTGCATTGTTTCAAGAGCCACTAGATACCTCCACATAATGATTGCATCAATGCTGCAAGTAACGTCAGAAGCCTCGACGTGCAACCACCATGTGCCTTTGGCATAACCTTGTCTTTTGCACCATTCAGATCATGCATTTACAAAGTATGCATTAATATAGGGCCACATTACAAGGTTGTGCATAGACACAATTGAGAATTCCGAGCACATGAGACACATTTGAAACATGTAAACTATTTTATTGATACTGAACACCTTCTTCTTGATTTATGCCATTCTTTCAAAACAAAAAAGAAAGGACAAGACCATGCGCTCAAGGAATCTCAATGAGAAGCACCAACAAGGACATCCATCAATAACAGAGACAAGCCAATCATCAATCACCTTGATGGGAGTACAACACAAAGAGATAAACATCAACCAACTTTTCACCATGGTAAGCACACTTAGGCAACACTATAAACATGATAGATTAGGAAACATCTTCATCAGCATACCCTTGAGCACTTAGCTCAAGACCCAATTTTTTCACCATACTTCTTCCAATGCATTCCCCAAGTACGCATGCATAGGGCCACATTACAAGGCCATGCACAAGGCAGGTATTTTGTTCAACCCATGCACTAATGCACTTACACATCATCCATTATGGGTTACAAGTACTTGGCATGAAAACTATGAAAGCTATCTTTAAAAGAACCACAGGACATCAAGGTCATAATAGCAAGGGCAAGGAAGCAATCCACCACTGAGAGCTGCCCACAATCAACATTGACAACCTCTTTTGAGCAACTAGCAATTTTTGAAAGCTCACAAATACACCATCAAGCTGGAATTCAAGGACAATCAACCCTGCTACATGTGGAAGATACATCACTTTTGGGGATACAGGATTGACACTACCTCTCAAAGTACTACATGGAACAACCACTCCAACAAGGGTCTGTCCGGGACAACACACTCAAGAGGGGGGGGATTGTTGGCACTCAAAGTCAAGCATGAGGTTTTGCCACTTATGTTGTCATAAAAGTACATGACAATGGGACATATGCTTTGTGTGAATTACATGGAACTCCACTAAAAAATTTGATTGCAGGAAGAAGAGTGAAATTATTGAAGAAAATGGATGAAGATGAGTACAAACTTGAGGACAATATGATTGAAGAAGAACCAAATTGACCACATGACATTTATTCTATTTTGTTTGTACATATTCCTTTTTCATTGCATTACACTTTTCCATTCATAATCTCCAGAATTATAAAGCTCGCTTATGATAGTATGAAAATATAAGTGCAACTATTTGACTCAAGTAGGAATGCAATTACTTGAAATTTTGTTTAACATCTTTATAAATGATGTTAAAGTAGTAAATAACAAATCAAATTCGAAGCTCAAGTAGGAAGAAGGATTTGTTTTGTATAAATAGGAGCATGTTTGTGCATAAAAACATGTCTAAATGATATCCTCATTCGTGCTTATGCATTCATCTAGAACCTTAGCTCAGAATAAGGGGTTAAGTTTTTTTGCTTGAAACAAAAAAGTTACCAAGATTATTAAAAAACTCTGACAAATGAAAGTTTATACTTTCCTTTTACCCCAGTAGAAGTTATAGAATTATGATTTAGTACTTCGATGATTGATAATGAAGTAAAGAAAAATGGGAAAAACACAGAAGATAAAAAGACATGAAAAGCTAGTCATGATCTTGAAATCGCATCTAGTTATATTGGGCAAACAAGGAAGATTTATGCATAGGAGTGTCACTCTAGCACAATAGTATGTACCAACGTGAGGAGATTCACCTCATAAATATCAATCCATGGAGACATGAGGATTGGTATGAAGACTCTGATCAAGTGAAGGCACAAGTGCGTGAGTGGAAGCACACAAGCATGCACACACATACACACATGCACACATGGTAAGAGCAAAGAGTGGAACAATGGAAAGCTTCAATTACAAAAGAAATATCTTACAAGAGCTCAAATCTCTAACAAGCCAACCTCAAAAGTGAGCTCTCTAGCTCTTTTTATAGTTTTTTGAGTGGTTTTGGCCCTCTCCAGACCTAGGGTCCGGCCTAATTAAAATTTAGGTTCTAGGGCTTATTTGAGGGCTCAAACGGAGTCTAAAAATTATTAAAATTGGTTTTATGATACTTCTAATATTCTGCAAGCTCAAGGACTCCTCAGCTTGATCAAAATGGAGTTGAAAAAAATGTGAAATGATATTGACAATGGTTTTTAGTGATGCAAGTCACTATTTTCGTAGGGATTTCTCCAAAAATTTTGGCATGTGCTTCTTAGAGCTCCCTATATGCTCCTTCTTCTTGTGTGTCCACTTCTTTGATGCACTTCGTGCATCATATTGGGAATTGAACATACTATCATAGATCAAAACCCTATCATGTTAATAATTTGTTTTGGCCTTACTCTATGTGATTTATCAAAGTACTTCTTATTTTGCATTCTTGATTCTTTCAACTTCATAAGTGCTTCGTCTAGTTTCTCATTCCCTTGCTCAATTTGTTTTATCCTTAAAGCCAATAGTTCAATAGTAGACATATTATCATTCCAAGGTAGAGTAGAACATGTAGGAATTTGTGTGTGTTGGGGGATTCTTGGACAAGAAGGGATTTGAGTGTTCGTAGGAGAAAAGGGAAAGACAATAAGAAAGATACACACTAGAAGCCTCTGTCGATTGATTATAATAAGACAAATACAATGGTGATGCACAATAAAATCCAATGCTTCTGTGCAAAATCCCACACAGTTCTCAATTACAAAATACCAAATACCCAAGGGTCTTCTGGCTGCCGGCCTCCTCAACTGGGAAGCCAACGAATCCCTATTTTGTCCTGTAGTGACTTTAGACTAAAACAAAAAATTTAATTGGGGGGCCATACTTTCACTTCTGCGTACGCTGCGGCTTCACATACTTTCACATTTTGTCTTTTAACTCTTCAAATGTGCACGTAAGGGAGGGTTCACCTGAACCTTCCAAAACACTTTAAAAACACTTAGGGAAATTACAGAAATACCTCTGCAACCTGCAACCAACTTTCTGCCATTTTACCCTTTGTGGACAATTAATTGTGCACTACCTGTGTTAAGAGTTCTCAAAAGTCTTGTAAGGGATAGGAATCCCACCTTTGTTACTAAGTCCATGCACTAGTCATGCCCAGAAATAGACTAGTAATTTGAGTCCACCTAGTTCACATGTTTGTGCCTAGATCGCACATCTAGAAATTGTGAATTGACCAGGGATGTTTCTAGATCCACCCTTATTATTCTTTCACTAGTTTGTACTTTGTCGAGTTCATCAAAGTGCAAAATGAGACAATGTTTTGAATCATTTGGCCAGGGATGCCACCACAGATATGAGACATGTTCTTCTAATTTTAAGAACATGACCATGTTCTTCCAGTTTTAGAACATGAGGCTTGGGTGTTGCCTACAATATGTATATAGCTCTATTTTTTAGGACGAAAATCTTTTCCAAGGGGGGAAGAATGTCATAAAGTAGTTCTATGATCTAAGGGTCCGATCGATTCAGAAGATATGAAATCGGACATCGTTTGGTCACTCATCTGTAGGACCAAAGATCTCAAGAATAGACTCAAACATAGTCCATGTGCTCTCATATTCAAGTGATCCACTTAGCCTAGTGGTTAAGTCTCATGGTTGTGAAGGAGGAGGTCTTGGGTTCAACCCCCATGGGGAGCATGGGGAGAGAGTTTTGCCCAAAGAGCTCTAGAGCCTTCTAACTCAAGTTAAGTTAACTTGAGTCCAGGGAGACTTAACTTGAGAGGTGAGTACAACCACCACTAGTGGACTCTAGTGGAAGGTACTAAAGTAGTGGACGAGATCACTCCAGCCGCTAGTAGACTCTAGTGGTAGATATGAAAGGAGTGGAGGAGATTGCACATGCACTTGTGGACTCTAGTTACATTTGTGGTCCTCGTTGATTCGAGCAGCTATATATACAGGCATAAGGTTGGGAGGAGCATCATCTCTCTAGTACGTGGTGGTCGTAATTGTAGTCATGTTGCACTCCTCTTGAACTCTATCCTCTCCTAGATGCTTTTAATGACATCACATGTATATTTGATATACCTCTTCTTTTATTTGATTAAGCAAATTTCCTTCTCTGATCATGAATTCCTTTCATTGAGCTGATTTGACTCCATGATGTGGAGCTTGATGATGGTGGCAAAAAAGTTGAGCTCGCATGCTATAAGTCGTGCATTTAAATTCATTGACATTAAAAAAAAAAAATCGGATTCCATTTGAAAAAATCTTGTAAAGAAAGCTTCTTCAAAGGTTGGGAGATATAGACTCGGCAAAAAAATTGATAAAACATAATAAGCCATGATGGTCAATGGACTTGACATTAACAAAAGCTTAAAAATGAGTGCATTTGTTCCTTGTTTAATGTAGATAAAGTTCAAAAATGGACACTCCACATGCTTTAACACCTTGAGTAGTGTGAATATCATGTTGAGTATCTTATTAGTGAGCTTCACTGCTAAGTCTGCTACATGATCATGTTTGGATGGCCAAAATTCTATGGTATGGACCATATAATCTTCTATACATAGGTATTAATGTGGCAAGCTCGGTAATAATGGAAAATTCAGCTACTGACTATTGATAATACCTTTCTACTATTCCTCCCAAAATTTGGGCTGATGTATTGGCACTAGGAAAAAAGATGGATTTACCTATAATAAATATGGTGCTTCTTGTCAATGCACCCAAGTCAGATTCTTTTTCCAAAAAAGATTTTCTCCAGATAGGATCAGTTGCATCGAATTCTTCTTGTATATAAGTAAAAGTATTTACCGTGAAGTTCAACTATTTTTCTTGATCCGTTTGGGTGATTTTCTTGATATATCTATGTGTTTGCTCTTTCATGATGCCATAAGGTACATTGAAGGGATTTATGATCTGATCAAGGTATTTGCTTTTGATCTTAGCCTCTTTCATTACACATACCATTGATTCTTCAAAACAATTGTCTCATTCTAGACACCAATACTACTCTTTCTTTTTGGTCTAGTTCTATAGTGTATGGCATGGGAATATCATCATGTGCAATCTCAAGCTGGTCTTGCATTGGAGATGGAGTAATGGCAAGAGAAAGAGGATGTAACTCAGTCTCCTCAATAGCTACATTGTTGTTTTGCACTAGTGGTGTTCCCATGTCCTTTATTTGTGCTAGATTGGCATTTTGAAGCTTGATTATTTGTTCCTACATATTTTCTATGATTTGGTCTTTTTTTATTACTTGACTTTGTACCTATTTTAACTCTTCTTTGACCTTGATTTTACTTGTGCAGATTTGTTTTAATTGATCGACATCGTGTTGACAATGTTCAATGTACTTTTGGACAACTGCATTCCAATTTCTTCTTAATTCCATCGTGCCTTGAGCATACTTTACTTCCCATTGTGCATGTAATATTTGTTTTGTCTTTCATTGATTTATATATTCATTTAATTGCTTTGAGGATTTGGATCTCTTCATCAAGGGACGTCGATGCCTCTATCAATTGATTAATCAATAAAGATATAATTAATTCCTTGTTTTTGTTTCATAGCAAGTTTATCTCTTCCATGTATCCCTTTATTTGTGTTTCAAGTAGTTTGCTCTTGGTAGAGATGCATACCTTTTTTGCTTCAGATTGTGAGTACTTCATTTGTAGGTCTTTATTCTCTAACTTCAACCTATCTGATGCTTGATTGATCTCTGTAACTTTGGGTTGTAAGTTAGCACTTTTACTGCTTAATGTATCAATTCTACATAGTGCTATTGTCAATTCTTCTTTCACTTTTTCAAGCTATACTTGGGTCCTCAATACTTGATTTGAGATTTGTTCACTCAAAGCTTTGAACTAATCTTTTTCCACATGATCTTAATCATATTCTTTATCAATCCCATTAGTTCCTGTTGTGTGTCCATGACACTTTGAATCATATGTTTAACAATCGGTTTTAACTCTTTCACGTCCACATTCAGCCATGTTTGTGGTATGATGGGAGGTTCTCCACTCTGTACATCTTTTCCTTTAACTATATGTACTATTTCATTAAATGGCTGGCTGATTTGTAGTTGAACTTTTAACTCAGCTTTCATAGTAACCACTTTAGAGCTACTTCGTGCATGGTGCACATCCATAGGAGACAGTTCCTCCATAATTCTAATTGGAACAATAGGCACTTGAGCTTGAGTCTCTCCGTGTAGTTGTTCCTCTTCTTTGCGATGGACTAGATCTTGGAAAGCTTCTAAGTTCTCTTCTTGAATCCTTAACTTTTTAGTGTCATTTATTTGAGTGGTGAATTCTTTGATGGGTTTTGATGTTCGTAGGACTTCTTCATCAGTTTCTTCATCTTCATTTCTTGATCATTGAGGCTGACTAATTGCTTCCTACTAATCCACAATTTGATCAAGCTGCTCCCATCAACCATCGTGATGTATATCAATATTTAAATCAGCAATTAATGTTGATCGGTCATCATTATTTTTTGATTCTAGACTTGAGCTTGAATTTTCTAGGCCCAACTCCTTATAGATAGTGACTCATCTTTGATTATATTTTACCTCATTTTTTTTCTTTTGGCTCACTCATTTGTCGATAATGGTGACCTTTTAAATTAAGATTTACATGTCCTTCTATGTATCTATACATGGCCTTGGAGGGCCTCTTCTAAATCCACCTCTATAATCAGTGGTGGTTGAGCCAGAGTTGATGTGGGAATTGTATGTACTTTTTTTGCCGAAGGTGTGGTTGCTACTTCTTCAAAATCTAGAAATTTTTAGGATCCTTTCATTTTGGTTGCAAGCTTGTCCCTTTCTGTTAAGTGGAAGCAATGATCCTATTTTTCTTAAGGTCAGTAGCTGATTTGATGTATTTTTCCATTTCCAATGTTGAGGGTGTTTCCCTTAAATACTCCCACATGTTCAAAGCATGGTAGATTAATATGGCCAATGTAGTCCTGCCGTTTAGAAAATTTTTGAGTCCCCATTGCTTCTTTGCATCAGATACCCTTTCTTGTATGTATGGGGTCAAATTTATTTGGTTACCAATTTGCTTTACTGCTTGAGAGAGCAATTAAACCACCACCTTTTGTGGAGCTCTATATCTCTACATACTCCAAAAGTAAAAGTGTTGATGGAAGAGATACACTTCTTCCTCTATACTCCTCTATTGATATCCACAAAAGTATGCTTTTTGGCCTCATGGCTCTCATCCTTTCAATCTACAATTCCATATTTCACCCATTTGAATGCTTCTTTAATTAATTTGTGTGTGAGTTGAATGGTTCTCCAATTTCCTTGCAACTCCATGACTCTTGCTTCTCGCACTAATGGCTTATTGGATGTATAATGAAGGTATTCATCACGCAGGTGCACCTTTCAAAATCAGGCTTGTAAATAGGAAGCTTCAAGTAAGCTTTGATTCATGCTTTAGTCCAAGTTTTGAAGGTTTTGGGCATCTCATGTAGAATTTGGAAGTCTTCACTCATCAGTGGGAATTGATGGTCACGATCCATAATACGTATGGTGATAAAAAAGACATGATTTTCGGTTGATTGTTCATCCATGAACCAATTATCACAAGATTTTAAAACACACTTCAAGGGAAATTTGTTAACTTCCATTAGGTGCATTGCCTTTGAATCTTCAAAATCCTTCTATGCTGAAAACCAATATTTCTTAACATGAGAGAGTATGAAAAAAATTGGGTTTCATACTGCTCATACATGCAATATCTGTCCTTTAAGTGAGTCCCCTCTCACATAAAATGAGCTAGTCATGATACTTGAAGATACATATATTTTTTGACTTTTCATTTTTTGAAAGGAAACATAAAATGGTTACTCATAGCCAATAGTAGAAGTCCTATATTTCTATAGTACAAGTGAACACCTA
Organism: Ceratopteris richardii; assembly: GCA_020310875.1. Lineage (NCBI taxonomy): Eukaryota > Viridiplantae > Streptophyta > Polypodiopsida > Polypodiales > Pteridaceae > Ceratopteris > Ceratopteris richardii. The sequence goes on from CM035424.1 coordinate 159,776,834, forward strand.
TTTCCTTGGAAGGAAATGTGCACCACTAAATATCTTCAAGAAAATATGTGCCAAATGCGAGGCCTTGCATTGTGGCCCTAAAGTGCATACGCTAGGTGCATTCAGCTCCACATGAGTTCAATCCTTGATGGATTATATCCACTCCTAAATGCAGCAAAAGAGTGATACACCCTTCCTAGGACCCGATAGTTCACTACCATAGTCCACCGAAAATTGAATTGCTCTTTAGGCTTGAAGAGTGAACCTATGAAATTTTGCACAGTAAAAAATATACTCTATAAGCTTTCCAACAATCCATCGATCACTCAATTTTGACAATGTAAGCTATGTCAATCTCCTTGCACAAGACATACCGAAATCCACCCAAACAGATAGCTTACACCCATGTGTACCTCTTCACACACATATGTTGGGGAATATGCAGAGATAGACAATAGAGATTTCAAGCTCAATATACACAAGGATAAGCAAAACTTAAGACTAAGATTATAATCAAAAGAAAGCATACAACAAGAGCTTCAAGATGAGCTATCTTGCACATGAAACAAACTACACAATGTGATATGGATGATCGAAAATATTAACCTAAATGAAAACTTCAGATAGCAGGGGGATAGCTTAGCTAGGGGGTATCTTAGATGTAAAGCATACACTCCCAATGAGAGCCTAAAACTGCACAAATAAAGCTTGAGGATGGCCATGACTTTCTTTCAAGATATTCCTTATATAATGCTCCAAAAGTTGGTATAAAATTCGAATTTAAATCATGCCTCCAAAACCCCCCACTTTTCTCAATCAAGGTAGATGAAATCTTGAGTTGAAAAACTCATGGAAAAGTGTTTGTAGAATTTACCAAAAAGTGAACTGATTTGGCACTTGAGTTAAGCCTTGGTTTAGACACGCTTGGGATTGTACATTTCTAACACTCCCCCTCAAGCTCAAGTGTTAGTCTCCATTGATCTCCTTCATGTTGAGATTGATCTTGAAGTTCTCTTACTTGCTTGCATCCATGATTTTGGTCATGGTATCTACTAATTGCTCCTTTGTGCTGATGTAATTGATGTCCACTTGCTTCGCTAGTACCTTCTCTCTGATGAAGTGATAATGTATCTCTATGTTCTTGCTTCTTGAATGGAACATAGGGTTGCTTGCTAGATGAATGCTTGATATGTTATCTCAAAATAAAGTAAACCCTTCACCTCCACATCCAAGTCTCTGAAGAGCTTCTTATGCCATGATCGCACATGTAGCAAGTGTTAAGGCTCCGTAATTAGCCTTAGTAGATGATAATGCAATTGTAGGTTGCTTCTTGGACATCCACGAGATGACTCTTTGACCTAGCATGAAGACATAGCTAGATTTGCTCTTTATATCATCTTTTGAACCAACCCAATTAGCATAACTAAAGCCTTGAGGTTGTAATCCATTTCCATAAGGGTAGCACAACCCTTAGTTGGCAATGTGCTTGATGTACCTAAGCATTCTCTTGGTTCCATTCATATGCACATAAGTTGGCAAATTCAAAAATTGAGAAAGAACTTTGAAAACATAACACAAGTCAAGTCTTGTGATGGTACCATAATTAAGGGTTCCAATTATGCTTCTATATGCTGAAAAATCTTCAAGAGGCTGCCCTTCACCTGCACATAACTTAGTGTTTGGATCCACAGGTTGTGTGAGTGACGTAAATCCACTCATACCATACTCATAAAGTACATCTAGCAAGTATTTCCTTTGAGCTAGGTAAACACCATTTTCTACATAAATAACTTCGACTCCAAGAAACTATTGAAGCTCTCCAAGACCTAAAATCTTGAATTCATTCCCAAGCTTAGGATCTATCTGTTTGATACTTGGATCATCACTTCCTGCTATAATCAATTCATCCATAGATATGCATATTTAGACAACTATTCATCCTTCGTTATTGAGGTATAGAGAGGGATCTGTATCCCTTGCCTTGTATCCACACCTGCACGCCTTTGATTCCATGCCCTAGGAGCTTGCTTTAAACCATACAATGATTTTCTAAGTTTACAAACAAAATTTTGAACATTTAGGGTTTTCAAACTCCAAAGGTTTAGTCATGTAGATTGTCTCCTATGAACCACCATTAAGAAAAGCATTCTTTGCATCCCATTGATATATTGGCCACTACTACATGTGGAATCCCTAATGATTGCCCTAAATGTGGTCATCTTTGCAACTGGACTGAATGTTTGTTCATAGTCAATCCCATAGGATTGAGCGATATCCCTTTGCCACAAGCCTTACTTTGTACCTAGCAATTGAAACATCATAATTTCTCTTCACTTTATAGAACCACTTGTTGCCAATTACCTTCATCCCTTCTTGTCTTGAAACTATACTCCATGTGTTGTTTTCTTCAAGGGCTTTTTACTCTTCTTCCATATCTTCTTGCCACTCCTTTGTGTCTTTAGCCTCTTCATAGGTAGAGTAAGGTTTGTGATCTTTGATAACCTTATTCATGCAAGCATAGTGCCTAACAATATAACTATCATAGAAAAGCCTTGAGATTGGATGTTTTACCCTTGTTGACCTTCTTTCTACTCCTTTAGGTGGAATGAAACTTCTTTGCCTTGGTGCCTTGATCTCTGCTTTTGATGTAGCTCCCCCTTCTAACATAGATTCTTTAGAGTCTTCAACTTCATGTCCATCTTCACCAAGATCTACCAATATTGTCTTTCCTTTATTCATTGATTGATGGATTGAATCCAAGCTTGAACTTCTTTGTATGTTTGTTCCACTGATTTCCAAGCTATCTTGAAACCTACATTGCAAGAGAACGACAATTAGGACCACCACGTGCTAGAGAGATGACTCTCCTCCCAACCAAATGCCTCTATATATAGCTCTCTCTAGGGGACTACCTTCTTGGGCAGGTGGATACTAACCACCCATGTGTCAGCCATGTAACTGCATGTGTGCCAAGTGTCCCAGCTAACCAAGTTAAATCAAGTGGATGCTTCTAGAAGATTCTAAAGCTCTTTGGGAAAAACACTCTCCCCATGTATCCCATGGGGGTTGAACCCAAGACCTCCTCCTTCACACCCTTGATTCATAACCACTAGGCTAAGTGGATCACTTGGTTATATGAGTAAATGACCTTATAGTAAGTCTAGACTTGAGATCTTTGGTCATACACACTGGTGACCAAATGGTGTCCGGTTTCAGATCTGTTTGAACCGACCCGACCCTTGGATCATAGAATTACTTTATTACATTCATCCTACAATGGAACTTTGGAAGCATACCATGGTTTGAGTTCATCAAACACTACATCTCTAGATACCTTTCAATCCTTTGTATTAAGGTTGTAACATCTGTAACCCTTTTGCTCCATAGCATAACCAACAAACATACATCTTGCAAATCTTGCATCCATCTTACCTCTCAACTCTTGTAGCACATGTGTGTAGCATATACACCCAAAGATTCTAATGTGTGAAAGGTGTAGTTTCCTTCCACTCCATGCCTCCTCAGATGTCATGTCACATACACCTGATGTGGGAGAACTATTCATCAAGTACATAGTAGTAGATACAACATCTACCCAATATGTAAAAGGAACATTCATTTCATTTAACATACTGCTAGCAATTTCAACAATATACGTATTCTTCCTCTTTGCTACCCCATTTTGTTGGGGAGTATACCTACAAGTAATTTTCCTCTTTATACTTTGGTCCTACAAGAAAGCAAAAAACTATGGGAGAAGTATTATCCCCCTCCATCTTACCTTAGGGTTTTGATGTAGCAACCCATCGCCTTCTCAACCTGTGCCTTGAATCTTTTGAACACATCAAACACATTTGATCTTTTTATAAACATAATTTTCTTGAGTAGTCATCAATGAAGCTTACAAAGTACCTGTTACCTGCAAGAGAGGGCTTTTTGGTTGGCCCCCATATATATGTGTGCACAAGGTCTAACACACCATGTGCTACATATCCACTCTTCTTGAAGGGTTGCCTAGTAGACTTGCCTAGTTGACAAGCTTCACACATCTCATGCAACATTTGTAATGAAAATGTGCTAAAGCTTTTACCAATTGCCTCTTCTCCATGTCTTTCAACCTTTGAATGTTGATGTGACCAAAAATTTTGTGGCACAAATCCAAGTCTCCAGTTTTCTTGTCTTGATAGGTGATGAACATTGCCTTGTTGCTTTATCCTTTTCCAATGTCAAGAGCGAACATCTTTCCTTCCTTCTTTCATTTTGCTAATAGCTTATAGCCATTCCTTGGGTCTTCAAAAAGATCCTTTGTGGTTGAACTTTACTTGGTATCCCCTTTTAACTATCTATCCAACAAAGATTAAGTTCTTTGTAATAGTAGGAACATGCAATACCTCAGATAGTCCTCTTGCTTTGTGGTTGCCTTCAGCTTTCACATCTCCCATTTGTTGTATCTCATGCTCTGTGTTGCCTCTTCTCTCCACAAATCCCGTTTTCCTGGGTGCTTGAAGATTTCTTGGGTGCTTGAAGATTTCTTGGGTGCTTGAGATAGAATGAAGATCACTCTCCTATCCCTTTCTTCCTACTCTCTATAGCTCTCCTTTGATTCTGAGTACATGTATGTGGATCTATGAATGAGTTCACCTCAATACCACTAACCAACCCCCAAAGACCCTTTCCCATGAGGAAGTTAGAGATTCTAGACTTCCAAGGTTGGTAATTTCTCTTTTAAAGATTTTGAATAAGAGTATTATAGTCTCCCATTGTGTATGATACTATAGATTGGCTCCTAATCCCTCCTTGGATTGTGATAGATGTGAAAAAGAATGATATGTTACCTTCTCACAAGAGCCTCCACTTGTCTTCAACTTTTGATGATGATAGGAGCTCCCCGTTCCTTCAAATGCTTCTTCAAATCCTCTTGGTCTTTGCTTCAATAATTGGTTCTCAAGCAGCTTCAAGGCATCCTTGTGATGTCGTGGATGCTCAATGTTGAGCTTTGATATCACAGAAGAGTGATCGGCCCGTCCTAGGATCAATCAATTCACTACCACAATCCATCAAAAATATATTTGATCTCTCGACTTGAAGATTGAACCTATGAAACTTTGTAAAATAAACAATGGACTTTCTAAACTTTCCAACAAGCCATAGATATCTCAATTTGAACTATGTTATCTATATCAGCCTCCTTGCACAACACAGACCAAAACCAGCCCAAATAGATAACTTATACCTATGTGTACCTCTTCATAGACATATGTTGGGGGAATTGCATAGATAGAACAGAGAGATTTAAAGCTCAATTTACCAAAGAATAAGTAACAATTAATACTAAGATTATAATAAAAAGAAAGATTACAGCAAGAGCTTCAAAATGAGCTATCTTGTGCATAAAATAGACAACTGCATAGTGAGATATGGATGATAAGAAATCTCATCCTAAATGAAAATTTCAGCTAGAAAGTGTAGCTTAGGCCTAACGAATACACTCTCAATGAGAGCCTAAAATTGCACAAATGAAGCTTGAGGATGGCCACAACTTTCTTCCAAGCTATTCTTATATAATGTTCCAAAAGTTGGTGTAGAATTTGAATTCAAATCATGCCTCCAAAATCCCCCACTTATCTCAATCAAGGTAGATGGAATCTTGAGTTGAAAAACTCATGCAAAAGTGGTTGTGGACTTTACCAAAAAGTGAAATGATGTGGCACTTGAGTTAAGCATTTGTTCACACACACTTGAGCTTGTATATTTCTAATAATTCTGGCACTGTTTCTCCAGCTATTGTTTTGGTTGAGCTTCCTTTGGTTTCTAGATTAGATATGTTTTTGTAGTCCCCATTCTATTGTTCTTGAAGGTTGGTTGGCATGGTCCTGATGCTGTGTCCTTTACCTTGACCTACTATATGTACTTGGATTGATATGTTGCTTCCTTGGTTTCTTTCACCCTTCTCGTCTATGATTCTTTTGAAGTTTCGGTGTAGCCTTTGGTTTCACTCTGGTTATGTTGTTGAAAAGTTTAATTTCTTCTCTAGATTTCTCCATTGTCTTATTTGGTATCCACATTTGCTTTTTTTTTTCTTTGAGCTTCAATGAGGTATTTGGTTAGCCATATTTGAATTGTCTTTGAGTTGGTTGGCGATGATATTTCTTCCTTGAATGACTTCCTTCATCTAGGGTTTGTTTGTTGTGATTGTCGCCTATTGCATTTATACTCTTAAAGCCCGGTGGTTCTCCATGAGACATCCAATAAATCTACAATAGTATCCACAATGGCCCATAAAAGCTTGTACTTCTTTCACATTCTTAGGTCCAGGCAATTCAAGAATTACTTTGATCTTTTCTTCATCTGTTCTGATACCGTTCTTGGACATTATATGCCCTAATATCTTTCCATGTCTCACCATGTGTTGGCAGTACATCCGGCAATGGCCAGAGGCATCGACGTAGGGGCAGCATCCAAAGATGAGAATGTAGTGAGTTGTTGGGGCTAGACACTTCATTTTTCTCAAGAAATATACTTCACCATATTCTTTTCAAACTTCAAATAGTGATTATTATCACTCATATAGCATATGTACCATAAAACACCCAGCTTTGTATTTACTAGCTCTATTTTGAGCAAGCCGAGGATTCCTCAAGCTTGAGGAGCATAGGTAGAATGACCATACCAATTTTGGTAATTGTTTGACCTAATTTGGACCCCCAAATGACCCTAAGAACCTATTTTTTAACTATGTCAGAAACTAGGTATGACACCGGTCAAAACTAGTCTAGAATCTATAAAAAGAGCTAGAGAGATTATTTTTTAGGTTAGCAAGTTAGAGATTAGAGCTATTTTTGAGCTTGTAAGAGTGCTCTTGAGTAATAGATCTTGTTCATAGCCTTCCATTGCTTCTCTCTTGTCTCTACTGTGTGTGTGTATGTGTGTGTGCATTCTCATACTTCTCACCTTCACCTTCACTCACTTCATACGTTCATGATCTTCTATATCACTCATATCTCTTTCGTGGATTGTCAATTAAGGAGGTGGAACTTCTTAGCATGGCGTTTATCCTAGCTAGAAAAACACCAAATTTGGTGTCCTTGCCGTGGATCGAGTTCTAGGATGAATGCTTGATGGTAAGAGTATAGTGAGAATCAACATTGGAAGGTAATCAATTTCAGTTTTTGTCATTGTTTTTGCATTGTTTTGAGTGTTTTTCACCTTCCCTAAACTCCCTCTTCACCCCACATCATCTTCTTGCATCCCCAAAAAATCAAAAAATTCACCATATTCACCTATTCTCTCCATTTTCCTCATTTGTGCATGAGAGAGAGAGAGCTCTTGAGATAGTATATGCTTGTGTGCTTTTGAGTTTTTTTGTAGGAAAAGCACTCCAATACAATACGAAGCTTTGAAAAGGTAAGAAATTTCAATTTCTATCAGTTCTGCCATAGGTGTCGGACCATCACAACGGTCTGAAAACTTTGCTTATTTGAGATTACATCAGTTGCATGACATAGAGCATCCTTGCGCATAGACAAATCCATAGATACATCTCTAAAATTCTCATTTTTGTGGACCATTGTGATTGGCTCATGCATCGTGATGGGGTGTCACCATTGCAATTGACTCACGCCATCATGTCAACCTAGCCAAACCATTGTGATAGGCTCACGCCATCACGATGGTTCAGTTGGACCTTGACGATGGTTCAGGTGGACCATCGCGATGGTTCAAGTGGACCATCGTGATGGTTTAGGTGGACCATCGCGATGGTTTAGGTGGACCATCGCGATGGTTCAGGTGGACCATTGCAACGATCCAGCATACGATCGCGATGATCATGCCTCCCCTACACCATCACGATTGGCGCATGCCATCGTGATGCCTCGAGACCCATGTGTCATTGGAACATCACGATGGCTCACTTGACCCTTGACCATCGCAATGATTGACCATACCATCACAATCGGCCATGCCATCACAATGGCTTGCTTGACTTGGACCATCACAATGCCCCATACCTTCTTGACCATCGTGATGACTCACATAGATCAGAGCATTGCAACAATACGATAGTTTGGACCATCGTGATTGTGTTACACCATCTCGACGGTTCAGGCAGACCATCACAACGGTCCTAGACCATCGTGATCCTTGCAAACCACCATGACAGTTCGGGAAAAATGCAAAAATTAGGATCTGAATTTTTGGTGAATTTCAAGGCCAATTTTGAGTTATTTTTTGAGTGATTGGAACATCTTTGAGCTCCTTAGCTTATAATTGGAGACATCTCGTTTGCTAGTTTTAACCCTTGAATGCTTGAATGGTCATAACTTTCTCATATGGAGTCAGTTTTTCAAGATCTAAAGGTCGTTGGAAAGCTTGTTTCAAATCCTATGTAGGCTCATCTATTTTTCTTAAGAATAAAGTGTTGATATTTAGTTAGTATAAATTGAATTTGATACTCCTATGGGATTAGGAAATTAAGGGGGCACCTAAGCATTCTACAAAGAGAAAAAAGGACCCTTAAAACTGTGTACATCAAAGTGCCTGATCATCAAGGTCAAGTGTTGTTCTAAACTTTTGATTTTTTAGAGGTCTCTTAAGAGTCATCCAAAGCATCCAAAGCAAGGCGAAGGGCAAAGTTAAGCAAGGCTTGGGAAGCACGTCTTCTTGGGCACGAGAGTAGTCAACGAAGCTCATTTGAGGTTGGAAGAACTGTCAACCCCCTCAGTCAATTTCTAGCTTAGGCTAAGTGTGCATAGCATTGTTAATTGAAATAGAACTGTGATAGGAATGCATCAAGTACAAGAGCATTAACATTTGCAAGTCCAAGGGTAAGCTAAGAGAGTGTGATAATGAAAGCCCTAAAGAAAAGAACTTAATCTCAACATTGTGAGAACTTAAACATAAAATGAAAAGATGATTCCTGACGTGTACATTCAAACAAGAAAAGAGTTTAAAAGAAATAAAAATGAAACAAGTAATTGAAATCAAAGAAGTAGAAGTGACGAGAACGCATATTGAGTGATCAAGGGAAATAAATTAATGAACCTTAGATGAGGAAAGCATGCAGGTAAGGTAGACCGATGAAGCCTTACGTTGTGGGAAGCAAGTGTGAAGATCACAACACACTCTTGGGCACAACAACTGAATAGCTACCCATTTGAATTGAGCTCAGAGACTAGTGAGTCTGAAATGGCTTATGGGATGGAGAGACCAGAGGGAGGGTTAAGTGTAGCATATCTAGAAAGACTCGAGGGACCTTATAGCACCCAATTAGAATATGTCCAAACCAACCACTTAGGTGCTTGCTTCTACAAGGATGGTTTGAGAAGATCTATGGTTCAATTGCACAACCCTAACCAACCCATTGGGTTGGAACATCCAATAGTTAAGTTTAAGAGAGATTCTTACTTAGACAAGGAAGGAGCAATGTATATCATAACTAATCAGCCTAATCACACTAATAATTTTGGTGTAGTCATTCGCAAGACAAAAGCAGGAGCATGAGGGCAAGAACCATTAGGAGATGAACCTAGGACACCTAGAGGGAAATTGGTATTGATAAGAATGTTGAATCTAGAATGGATCCCTCATGATAACAGAAGTATTGAGTTATTCTTGAATAAGGACATTGATGAAGCATTTTAAAGGTATAGAATGGAACAACCAAGTGAAATAGGTACAATCACAATATACGAATTCAAGGACTCTGATACGCTTGGAAAGGTCGTATACCCAGACAACACATCAAAACGAGTGTTTGTAGTATTCGATCATGCAAGACATGCTTATACATGGAGAGGCGAGTTGGTATTTCCCCCATCATAACCCACCAAGGATACACCATGAAAGCCATCCTAGATTCAGGTGCGGGAGTATGTAGCCATCACTGCCACTGCTTTATGCAAATGTTGGAGTAAGCTATCATTAAGACCCCACGAGGATGAAGCTACAAATTTCTAACGGACATATTGAGAAACCATTAGGCTTACTAGAAGGGATATCTCTCATCACTTGTGGTGTAGAATTTGAGCACACCTTTTCCATTTGTGAGTTTGGAAAAAATCATGCTTACAAAATGATATTAGGAAGGCCATTTATGCAACAAATGCAAATTGTACAAGATTGGGGAACCAACTCTTTGTACTTGCAACATTTAGGAGTGACCTCTAAAGTTAACCTCAAGGATTATTCCCATCATGATGTACCCAAAATATAGTGGAATACTATACATAGGTCGCCTAAAGAAACAGAGTCTATGCATTCATTAGAATTAGTCCCTTCATGGTTGCATGAGGACACTCATCTATGGATGTGTAAGGTAGCCAAACAAGAGGAATAATGATTAGAAGCTAGAACTTTGGGTTCAGAATGACACCCACGAACCCTTCAAGATCCTGCTTATGCACCAATAGTGTTTCTCGATGAGGAATTTGAGCCTCATGGTTGTGCAGCGATCTTACCCACCATGGACATAGCAGTAAATGAAGCATCTACTCTATAGAAGAAGAATATCTTTACTTTGTGGAAGCCAATAGTCCTAAGATGGGCCAAGAAAATCAAACCAAACAACCCAAGTCAATAGAAGATACAAAAAGTAAGCACAAGAGGAAAAGAAAGAAATCACTTAAGATAGAAGAAGAACCCCTCATGGAAGTACTAGAGAACTTCAAAAAATATGAAATAGAAGATAGAAGAATCATGGTATGAATGCCTAAATGAGAAGTAGGCATTATAGAAGTGTACGACAATCTAGAGAAAACCAAAAAGATAGTGGTTACAATAGAAGAAGGAGAAGAAAAATGTACATACATAGGGCATGATTTGACGAAAGAAGAAGAAGAAGAAGAGTTAACTGCTCTATTACAACAATATAGAGTTGTGTTCGCTTGGAGTTACAAGGACCTAAAAGGAGTACACCTAGATATATGCTCCCATAGAATCCCCATGACCCCCGATCCCAAGCCTACTAAGCAGAAACCATACACTTATAATGATAATTATGCTGCCAAGATTAAAGAGGAGATAGATCATTTGATAGAAGCAAGGTTTATTTATGAAATTGAGCATACCAAATGGGTATCCCCCATTGTGGTCATGCCCAAGAAAAACGGGAAATTTCATGCGTGTATCAACCTCAAAAAAGTTAATGCTACCATGATTAGAGACAGTTTTCCTCTTCCTATCATGGAACATCTATTGGAATGAGTTGAGGATAAGGAAGTCTATAGCTTTCTTGATGGATTCTCAAGCTATAATCAGGAAACCATTGCTCCTGAAGATCAACATAAGACAGCCTTTACCATAGAATGGGGCATATTTGCATTTAGCATGATGCCATTTGGACTGAAAAATGGACCCACCAATTTTGAATGCTTAATGTGTCATGTCTTTAAGGAATTCCTACAAAAAAACTTGGAAGTTTGTGTCGATGACTTATGTGCTCATTCTAACATGAGGCAGACCCACATCCTTGAATTAAGGCAAATATTTGACAAATGTCGAGAATATTAGGTATTTCTAAATCCAAAAAAGTGCATTTTCAAGGTCAAGCAAGGCAAAATTCTAGGACACATTGTGTCAAATAATGTAATCTCTACGGATGAAGAGAAATTAAGAGTGATTGCAGACCTACTTAGGCTGAAAAATGTGAGGGAAGTACAAGCTTTCATGAGACATTGTGGTTATTATCGAGGATACACATTTACACGATCATAGCAAAACTATTGTAATCCTTTTCGACCAAGTTTGAATGGACAGATGAATGTGAGAAATCATTCAATGAGCTCAAACGAGGCTTGTGTTCAGCACCCATATTAACTACACCAGATTCAAGTAATCCATTCCATGTTCATGTGGATGCATCCAACTATGCCATAGGGTGTGTGTTGACACAACCCATGAATGAAAGCAACATAGATCTTCCAATAGCTTATGCAAGTAGAGAACTAAATGCAGCAGAAAGAAATTACACCATTAGGAGCTTAAAGGATTAGGAATGATTTATGCAATAAAAAAATTCAGGCATTACTTATTGGCGAACAAGTTCAAGTTCTTCATGGATCATGAGGCATTGTTGTACTTATTCAATAAGCCTTGTTACACTGGATGATTGATATGTTGGTTTCTCTTATTAATGGAGTATGAATTCAAAGTAGTATTCAAGAAGGGAAAGACCCACCTTAGAGTTGATCACCTTTCACGGTTAGCCACTGGAGAAGCTCCTCAAGGAATAGCAGATGAACTACCAGATGCATACCTGTTTAATCTTGAGATAGTACTTGAATGGGCCAAGACTATTGTCCCTATCCTCACATTTGGACCCAAGAATCCTAGGATTAGGATCAGCAAAAGAGGCATTAACAAGTCACAAAGATACTAGATAATAGCATGAAGCAAATATAAAAAGACAATAAAAAATCCTTGCTTGTTGTGTAGACGAATCAAAATACAATAATTGGTTGAAATAAGCACATGTAGGTGCATTAAGGCAACATCATTCAAAACAACACACATTACAAACTTTGCACAGACTAGGAGTGTATTGGCCTTCTGTGGAAGCACATGTCTATAGGATATGTAAGGAATGCCTGCTATATGATGTGTGTCTTACACTAGAATGGAGTGAACCAATGGTAACATACTTGAGGATGAAAACATTCCCTCAAGGAATGACTTTAGCAAGAAAACGAATTCTAGAGGAGGAAGCTCAGGACTACTCACTCATTGGCAATAACCTATACAAATGAGGGAGAGATGGATACCTAAGACAATGTGTTCATGGGAGTGATTACTTGAGCGTGTTAGAGACTGCACACCAAGGTGTTGCAAGAGGTCATTTTGGACTCGAAAAAATAATCAAAGCCATACTATTTGCAGGATTGTGGTAGCCCACTCTTCACATGGATGCACATACCTATGTTAAGAGATGTAACGTATGCCAAAGAACCGAGTTTCCTATTCACGGAGATGAAATGCCATTGAAACCCATGAACAGGGGATGTGCATTTTCTAAGTGAGGTATATACTTTGTAGGACCCATTAAACCCCTACCAAAGGTACGCATGTTGAATACATCATACTAGCGACATGCTAAGGCTATCAAAAAGAATGATGCACACACGACTGCAAAATTCTTATTTGAAAATGTCTTTACGAGATATGGATTGCCTATGGAACTAGTGAGCAACCAATAAAAGAAGGTGATTTAGTCCTAGTGTATACACTAAAACAACACGCATGAAAGCTATAGAAGCATGGTTATGGACCTATGATTATTAACAGACTTTCGACAAGTGGAGTGGTACAATTAGCCACATTAGAAGGAGGAATAATGCCTAATTACATTAGTGGCTATAGATTCAAGCTTTATCAAGAACCTTTTACAAAGGATATGCTTAGACGAATCACATTGACAAAGAAACACAAGGAGGAAGAAAAGAGAATATGAGAGGAAGCTCAAGCAGAAGCTCTAGAACGCATAAAATGCATGAAATTAAGAAGGCAAGGACTAGGCAGAGAACACTATAACCATCTTGAACAAACACCAAGATATCCTATGGCCATGTGTCAAAGAAATTCAAGTGCTCATCCTAGCATAGTGGATAGGAGACCATTCATTATAGTCATGCTAGAACAAGGGAACACCCACCATGAGCTTAGGGCTTTAATTGATTCAGGTGTTGTGACTAGTGCGATTAGCTGGTACCACTATAAGGACTCAAGACTAGAAATACGACCAATTGAGGCATACCTCATAGGGTTAGGAGGCAGAGAAAACCCTTACATGAGTGAGGTGGACCTTTCTATCCTCATACACAAGATAACCATGAATGTGAAACTCCTAGTGTGCCATGATGACATAGAACCGTTAATCTTTGGCCAAGATTGGTTATATGATCACTCACTAGACTTAAATCTTAGGAAATGCTCCCAAAATATTAGAACCTTAGACGAGCATCGAGAGATAATTCTTGAATTCCCTAACAATAAACCCCCTAAGGAATGTAACCCTAGATCATCTGAAATGAATGCGAAGGAGGATCGGAAGATCTTTGGACAAAAAAGTCAGATCAATTCAATGTCAACCAACACAGATTTGGTGACGGATAGTTGCCACTCAGGAAGATGTCAAGAGATCTTCCCTTGGTCTTCCTTTGAACAAGAATGGGACTACATAACTGGTCAAGTGTGTTACATCAGTGGCCAAATGGGCACTATTGCCTCTTCACACCCATCCTCCACACTTGTAGTAGACCTACCTAGATCTTTTGTGTAGAATGTCTCACTTCTTGATGGGCACATCATGCAAGCATTGGACTTCCCTTCTTTTCCAAAGCAGAGTGTCAACAAGACCTCTCAACCACAACCACAAAGAAGTCAACCACACATTCAAAATCCAAACCGACGACCATACTAGACGACCCAAAGGTGGAAGCAGTATCAACATGTCAAGGCAACTAGTATAAAGAAAGTATGGGTGCCAAAAGGTTAGGAAGTATCAACAGCTTCCAAAAGCATAGGCTATGACGAGAAGAAGTCAAGGTCGAATCAGATCAACATCCAACCTCCCCTTGATCTTCTTCTCCATGGATGAAGACCCGACAGATTTGGATTGCCAAGAAGTACTTGACAAACCTACCCACACCCACGGAAATCTGGGTACCCAAGAACCATCTTTTAGCTCAACAATCGAGCTATGTAATATATCTCCCTTCAAAATCATTTCACCCATTGACACCACCATTGCCAGAATCATCCTCTGTACCTCATCCAAAGCTCCAAACCTACTCATCAAATCTTAGGTAATGGATATCGAAACATGTCTAGAAACATGCACATAATCCTTTGTATGACATAACACCTATCATGACTAACCCTTACCAGTGTAATAATTCACCCATCACTAAACCTTGTACAAATTCATCCACACTAACCCACTATCACTTGTAATAAAATCTCATCAAGAGCAATGTATGCACTATCTAAAGCATGTAGGCTGTCTAGGGACCTACATTAGTTGTTGAGAAATCACTACATAAACCACCTCACAACACATGGCTACACCGGTTATGCATTGATTGTGGAAAGAGATTGTGGTCTCACTTTATTGGGATCATAATTAATTTCCATAGTAATGTCTTATCCTTTTGTAGCAGATCATTTCCACACACATTCAGATTATCATGCAAACTGAAGGAACCTCAGAGGTTGGCACTAGTATGTCAGTAATAAATTTTGGTAGTTTGTTAGCCGAACCTTACCTTGCTATGAAGCCACTAGAGTTTCAAGATTTTATGGGACCGATGCCAATTGAAGATCCTCTCCTAGGATGAACTGAAAAAGTACACAACTACCATTAGTTTCAAGGACTTGTAGGACCTCTGGCAGATGCTAACTTCATCTATGATGCGATGCTTTGCTTTAGTGCAGACACATGGGGAAGATATCAATTCTAGTCACACAAATTTGAAAACCTTCAAAATTTAGAGGATTTATGACCTATTCAAGCTAGGGTTGGATTCACATAGTATTTTAGTGCACCTTGCCTAGATAAGATTTTTATTAATGTGTCTATTTGGTGATTACTCTTGAACCCCCTATGAGAAAGAAACTACCAGGGACATTCATTTTTCCCTCACTAGCTAATGATCCCCCTTATAAGAAATTCTATCTCTCAAACGACCTCATTCGGGCCGCACTTAAGATCCATGGCACTCGCATGCCAATGGAGAGAGAGAGAGAGAGGCTCATTCTTGAGCCCATGAAAAGGGGTGATGTTTTGAAGTGGGTGTACATTCTTAGGCAAGAGTAGGAAATCATATGAGAGGAACCATTCCATGTTTACAGGTTCGTGTGTTGCCTTCACCAAAGCCATCCCCACAATAGTCTCCCACGAAACCTCCTACACCTGTACCTCCATTTCGTATTCGATTATCACATCCCACAGTAACTGAAGGCACCACGAGTGTCGTGCTCACTCCCTAAGCCACCACTCAAGCCACCACCTCAGAAGTCAAAGAGCCCCCCACCACCATTGGTGCGAACACATTCACTTTTTTGATACCTAAACTTGAGGCTGAACACATTAATACTACGTTTGATTTTGAAATGCAAGATGCATTCTCTAGTGAATTTCAATTTTCAGGACAATTTTTCTTGCAAGAATACGAACGTCCCAGTTACCCCATCTCACCAACCAATCAAAAACGAGAACAAGTAGTGTCCAGTTCAGATGAGTAAGACCAGACAATAACTGATGATGAAGATAGTGATGACAAAGCTAGCCAAAATAGTTAAGATTCACAAGATGACAACCAGCATAAAGAGCAAGAATAGTAGAGAAAAGCCGAATGTGATACTAGCACCTATGAAGAGGACACTTTTGAAGCCACAGCATACACACTAGCAATCCGAAAGTTGTACCGCAACATGCAAGCCATGTGGGCATGCACACAAGTCTCAAAAGCGAGTAGAGGATTCAAAGCCTCCTTTGTTGAGGGCTTTAATGAATTAATCCAATCAGTAGGTATAGTCAAAGCGCTCCATTTCTTAAAGAGGAAGCCATTGTTGTAATTTGTAGCTCAGTGATGAGTAGCACCTCCTTTAATGTCAATCCGGGAAGACGTGAGGATGGTATGAAGACCTCGAGCAAGTGGAAGCACAAGTGTGTGAGTGAGAAGCACACAAACATGCACACACATACACACACACGCGCACACACGACAAGACAAAGAGTGAGGAGCAATGGAGTTCTTAGATTACTTTCAAGAAGCTCTTACAAGTTCGTTTCAATTACAATCTAACCTCAAAAATGAGCTCTCTAGCTCCTTTTATAGTTTATGACTAGCTTTGGCCCTGTCCAGACCTAGTGTCCGGCCTAGTTAAAAATTAGGTTCCAGGGCTTATTTGAGGGCTCAAACGAGATCTAAAAAATACGAAAATTGGTAGGTAGATACTTCTAAAGCTCCTCAAGCTCAAGGACTCCTTGGCTTGCACAAAATGGAGCTACAAAAAGATGAAATGGTATTTACAATGGTGTTTAGTGATGAGAATCACTTTTAATTGGTGTAGAGGTTTTGAAAAATTAAGGTTGCCTTGGTGCTAAATCTGCGTGAATGCTCATACGTACTTCTTCCTGAAGAAAATTATTGGCCTATTTGCCAGATCTTCGTTGATTCCCTTGTCTGCCTGTGCCTTCTCTCCCTTCTGACTCTCTTCTCTGACTGCCATGCCTCGTTAGTCCTTCAGTCCCTTGTCCGCTGCTAACACCCCCCCCTCTCTCGCGTCTGTCGTCCCTGACAGACCCTTGTTGTGTGGGTTTTTGGATGTAGTACTCGACAACATCCTGCGCTAAGTGATGTTCGGCAATCCGCAATCCTTTGGCCAAATCTGTGAGTAGCGCGTCCCAATCTACCGGCCCGGGAACCTCTGGATGTGGTATACGTAGCTTTTCGGAATGGAGAGCTTGTTCCACTGCAAACAACTGCAAGAGATGGGATGGTCTGGGAATGAATATCTTGGAGTGATATTCCCAGAATCCCGTGACAAACATCTCTTCAAACGTTTGTTTGAAGCAGGCCGGTAGATATTTGATGCGAGCGTGCCATGCATACACAACATTAATCGATGGGGTTGTGCTCATGTCGTATACAAGGTCCTGATTACCTTCATTAAATCCTAATGCTGAGAGATGCGGTTCCTTGACATTTTTGAAGGTCCTGAAGGTGACCAACATAAGTTCGAAAATCTTCAGGCACATCTGAGTCATGACATCAGGTACATTTTTGAACCGGACCCCCCAATGTCGAATCGTCGAAATCATATATCCAATCGTAGGTGGTCCCTTCGGGGGTGCGAAGTACACATAATTGAGCCACTTCTCACATCCTTTAATCGTCAGCACTGTTTGCGTGTACTCCGGCCATGATCTCCTTCGAAATACAGGGCAATAACATGGGTTATATTTGATGTACAAGGGCATGTTATTCCATGTTCTGACCATTTTCGGGTATGTTTCAAGCAGCCGAATTCTCCACATCGGTTGGCGAATATGTCCCTGCTTGGCACTTTCTGGGATGTCCTCAGGTGCAAATTGGGTGGCAGAGGTGGGTTCCCTTGATGTGTGGTGCTTGATCTCTGCATTATAATCCGCCATTAGCACGCAAAAAGGAACATACAGGTCATCTGATGGGCCGATCCACCTATGGTGTGAGAGATTCTGAAAATAATCGGATTTTATTACAACCTCTTCCAATTTTGACATCAATGCGATTTGGACTGCCACCCTGTCATCATGCGTCGTGGCTACTTTCTCTAATTTTTGCATCCATTCAGGTGCCTCGATTTCAATTGTGTCCATGCCCTATTCTGTTCGCTTACCCCCGGGTGTTGGCATCGGAACATAGGGATCCTCGAATGTTTCTTCTACTTCAATTGGCACAAGATCGTCAGGATCGGGCTCTACCAGAGGGGAGGGCTGACGCTCATATTCCATGACCTTGCTACGTAATTCCTCAAGTTCGGCCCGGAGTTTAGTGATCTCTTCTGATGTATCTTCTGCGGTTGTGCTTTTGCTGGGTGATGTCTGTCGGGTGGCCAACTGCCTTAGCAAATCATCTCTCTCTTTTTCTAAGGCGGCATGCGCCTCCATTAGATCTGCATGAGTTTCTAACACCACTTTCATATTCTCTGAGGGAATGGCCTTGAATCGTTCTGGGTCAATCTCCTGTGGGGAACCCTCCATGGCCGCCTCCAGATTTTCTTCGTTCTGTTTCTGTAATCGTTTATTCTCCTCTAGCGCTGTAGACATATGCTTGCGTAGGAGGCCCAAGTTCCGTCGAAGCTTCAGGTTGTCTGTGATCTGAGAATGTAGCAACTCGTCCATGTGTCGTCGCTCTTCATCATCTGCTTGGGGTGGGTTGGCTACTAATTGTGCATATTGTTCCTGTAAGGTCACGTGCTGTTGTTGTAGTAGCTGCTTCTGCTCTTCAAGATCCCTACATCGTGCTTGGAGATCTTCGTGGCTTCGGAAAAGCCTTGTATGTTGGTTGTCAAGGTGTTGGTAATGTTGCTGAAGTTGGGACATGCATTGATACATATTATTAAATACATTATTAAGAGGAATGGTGGGAGAAATGGTGTTGAATGCAGAGGGGAAGGGAAAGGGAAAGGGAAGTGTGGATGCAGTACTAGAGAAGGGTGAGGGGGGAGGTGGGGGAATGGGGGATTGTGGGTAAATGGGGGGTGGGAGAGGTGCAGAGGTGGGTGACACCTCCATGGATTCAAAAGTGGAGGCCGTGATGGGAGTGACTGTGAACATGGGGATTGTGGTTGCGGTGAGGGTTGTGAACGTGTATAGAGGGGTGTGTAATTGTGAACTCCCAGGAAGTGTGATCGGAGGAGTGGGGCTTACCGTGGTTGTGGTTAGACTTATGTTTCCCGTGGAAATAGAGTATGTGGGTTGACTGATGGCGTGTGCTTCAGTGTGTGTAGTGGGTTTGGAGGTGGTGACAGTAGAGATTACAGTGGCAGGGGAAGGTGAAGGGGGCTGATGTGGGGGAGAGGGTGGCAAGGGAGGTGATGGAGGTGCACTCGATGTGTGGGCTTCCTCGGTGTCGTGAACAGTGTGTGCTGTGCCCGTGGTTGTGGGGGTGCCTTGTGGTCCTGATCCTAATACATTCATTCGTTTTCCCGTTCGTGGGGGGCGTCTTCCATATCTTTTCTCTGTCCTTCGTGATTGCGCTAGTGCAGTATGCACCGTTTCAGGTACTCCCAAAGCATCTGATATCATTTCCAGGGTGGCACGGTATTGCTCGTCCACGCCTTCCTCCTCCAGAATCTGGTTCATGAGGGCTTTACCTGCAGCTAATGATAGCCTGTGTTGCTCTTGGACTCGGTTCATCGTATCGTAGAGATTCTTTAATGCGTTAGTATAGGCGGGGGCACCTTCCAGTACTTGTAGGGCTTGCTGATCATACTCTTGTTCTTCTGCTTCTGATTGTCCACCCTGTGCCTCCTCATGTGCTTCTTCTTCATCGTCCACATTGACTACGTCCGGTTGGCCGGGCTGGGCTTGGTCTGGGGCAGTTTGCTGTCCACCAGCTTGCTCTACTTCAACTTCCGCATTTACAGCGTCGATGATTCTAGCAACTTTTTCGTCCGTTAGATCATCCAGAGTGAATCCGTGCGGGAATTCCAGATCAGTCGGTACTGGTGGAAACACAAGGTTAGGGCCATCTGTGCTGTGCCTGGGCAACCTGATAGTAAATGGTTGCACTCTACGGGGAAGTCTTGGGGTTGTTTCAGGCGTTAGGGTTGCACCGCGAGCTTGTGCACAAGGCATCTGGACAGCGCCTCTCATCTTCTTTGAGGGAGGCCCCACAGCTGACAATCTGCGTTGAAACTCCTGTGCTCTGGACCAAATGAGAGCCCTCTGCACCGGTACATCATATGCGAGATATCTGTACACAATTCTTGTAAGTGCACAGCAACCATACAACACAGACTTTTGCTTTTTATACCATCTCTGATGAGCCATATGAATCTGGTCGATAATCCAGTGGGGCATATTGATGGACAAATCAAAAGCATCCGCCAGGTAGAGGCTAAACCAGATCTTTTTGGGCAGCATTGTGAACCTCTCCTGCGCGGGGAATGCGAAATGTTGCATGACCATGCGTAAGTGAATGGCAATTGTAGGTGTCATCGCAACCATGTCCTTCAGCTTTGTCAGATTCCTGTTCTTCATATTGTCTGGAACCATAGTCTCTTTCTCTGTTGGGATGTGCATACCTTTCATGTCGAGTGCTTCTCTTACCAAGTTGATAGTCAAGCGGAAACGCTTCAGCTCATTGCCCCTTGTGAGTGATGGGAGCACAAAGGAGCTGTATCCTTTCTTGTCTTTGCTGGGAGTGAGGGTACTAATTAAGTATGAGCACCTTAGGAAATCTGGCTTTGGTAGTTGGAACTTGAAGTAATCATAAAGCCCCGCCTTCTTCCATATCGACTTCAGTCCTTCATTGTTCTGTAGCTTTTCAAACTCCCTGGTAAAGAAATGGTATCTGTCCCAACGTCCATTGAATTCTACCTCGGACTCCCACATATATGTGCCTTCACCCAGAGGTCCAGCAACGTCACTGAACCAGTGTGAAGCTTTGCCCACCGGCATTGTATGACCCTGTGGAGGATTCTGAATTGGTATGGCATGTAATGCCCGTAATGCCACTGGTCTTTCCTTTAATTCCTCCTCGACCGGAAGGCTTTCGATGTCCACCACTTGGGGGCTGGTGCCTGCCTGGGAGCTGGTTCCTACCGTATCGGCCATGTTACTTCTTGTTGCCTGTCTCTGTGAGAATATACAAACATGTGTTAACATTGTACGGGACAAGAGAGAACCGTTGTTGTTCCCCTTACAATATTAACATGAGGGTCGGGAGCGAATAATGGGTTAGTAAGTGCTCGGTGCAAGTGTGTGTGTGGTTAGTCGTTCGGTAGACCTAAGAGTTAAGTGGAGTGATGTAGTGTGATAGTGATGTGGTTAGTAGGTTGACATGGATTTACAAATGGGGTCCGGGGGTTTGTTACAAGTCTTGGGCTGCCAAATGCAGCGGATAGGTTTTGCTCTGGGTTTCGTAGAGACTCTCGAGAGCTTTATAGGCGTGTCGGCTTGAAAATGAGGCTTTTTAGGGACCCATTTACAAGTGATTCTATTCGAGCTCATGGGCCTTGGTGTGTTACTGATTGTTGAAAACGAGTGGATGCCAGCTGTGCAAGTGAATGGATCATACTGTATGGGATATGGTCTTGGTGTAGCTATTTGAGCCCGCAAACAAGCCTTAGGCACCCAGATTTGTCTTGATTGTGGTCTAGCCTTCATCGACCTCTGGGGCACCCAAATAGACTTCACATTAGCAGAAGAACTTCTGAAAGACTTCTTATTAGTGTCGTGTTGCTGGTTACTAATAAGAGGCTTTGCCCGTGTGGTTGGCTTGAGTGCAACCGGGTGTTCTCCTTTCCGCACCCACACTTGTTTCACTAGCTGAGACGTTTTGCTGCACAGGTACTTTTGATCTCCGACATAGGTAGTACTCTGCTTCTTCTGCCTTTCATCCACCTTTGGTTGCTGCCTCCCTCTGGCCTTTGGAAAAGAAGGGAGTTCCGTTGTGGTTCTGACTCCTTTTTTGAGATCTTCATTCTTCTGCATCACAGAGCCTTGGACAAGAATAGCATGGTCAGCTTCGTGTGCACCCCTGGAGGGACCAGGAGTTTGTGCCTTTCCTAGTTCCTTGAGTGCTCCATTATTTAACTCCATTGTAATTCTAGTCTGATTCACCCATACCTGAAGAAGTCCACTTCTTAGGTTTAAGTTGACTGCTTGGTCATAAATCCAGTCTTGACCCAGGACAAGGGATTCCGTGAGGTCCTCATCTTGGCATACTAGCGCTTTAACTGTCATTGCCTCATCCTGAATATAGAGGGGAAGTTCCACCTCGCCCATGCAAGGGGTTTCCACGCCTCCCAATCCTATGAGATATGCTTCCACAGGATTAACAGTTAACTGCAACTCTTGACAGTAAGACGATTTAACAGCACTAGTGGCTGCACCTGAGTCAATCAAGGCTCTTACAGTCCTTGCACTCTTTCCTTGTCCTATATCTAAGGTTATGAAAGGACGTCGATCAGTTATCCTTTGTGAGCTAACACCTGAAACTTCACACATAGCTACGTCATATCCTTGATCTGCAAATGCATCTTGCCTAGGGAGCTCTCTACCTTGTCTTCTTAATTTCATTCTCCTTATGCGCTCTAAGGCTTCCGTTTGAGCTTCTTCTCGAATTCGCTTTTCCTCCTCTTTGCGTTTCTTAGCAGTGTTGAGTCGGCTTAGCATTTCCTCCGTGAGGGGTTCCTGATATAACTTGACTCTGCATCCGCTGATATAACTTGGTAGAACATCGCCTTCTAATGTGGCTAGTTGCACTGATCCACTTGTTGAGATCCTATTGATGATCATAGGTCCGTAGCCTCTCTTTTCTAGCTTCCTTGCATGTTGTTTCAAGGTGTAAATTAAAACTAAATCTCCTGCTTTCAAGCCCTTGTCCTTCACATGGGCATCAAAGTATGCCTTCTGTCGTTTCTTTGCCGCATATATCCCTGCAGCTGCTCTCAGTCTTGTTTCTCCTAATCGTTCAAGGTCAAACAGTCTAGAGGAGAGTTCATGACCCGTCCATTCGTGCTCTTGTGCTACCTTCAATGTAGGTATCAAGAAGTCCAAGGGTAGTACCGCGTTTTGGCCAAATACCATCTGAAAGGGGGTGGCTTGGAGTACCGTTTTATAGGCGACTCGGTATGCCCAAACAGCATGGTGTAGCTGTTTGTCCCAATCAGAGCGTTTATTGTTCACTAATTTCGTCAGTACATTGCATAAGATCTTATTAGTGCTCTCAGCTTGTCCATTAGCTTGAGGGTGATAGGGGGCAGACTTCTTGTGTATTACCAGGAATTCTTGGAGTAGATTCTCAATCACCTCGTTCAAGAAATGAGTGCCTCTATCACTTACAAGCTCTATAGGTAGCCCATATCTTGTGAACACATTCTCAAACAAGAATTTAGCAGTTGTTTGAGCATCGTTCTTTGTCGTAGCCTTTACCTCTACCCACTTGGTTAGATAGTCTGTCGCAACAATGATGTATTCTACATGAGAACCCTTAGCTGGGGGATTAATAGGACCTACGAAGTCTATTCCCCACTTAGAGAATGCGCGTCCACCCATCATAGGTTTCAATGGCATCTCATCTTTTCGTATAGGATACTGAGTTCTCTGACAGACATCACACCGTTTCACATAGGTATGTGCATCCATGTGAAGGGTAGGCCACCAGAAGCCCGCAAATAATACTGCCTTGATCACCCGATCTGGTCCAAAGTGTCCTCCTGCTACACCTTGGTGAGCAGTTTCCAAGATCTTAAGATATTCACTCTCATGGACACACAGTCTCAGGTAACCATCCTTACCGCGTTTGTATAGATTATCACCAATGAGTGAGTAATCCAGGGCTTCTTGTTCTAAACTCCTTTTCCTAGCCAGAGTCGTGTCTGGAGGGAATGTGTTTGTCCTCAGGAAGGATACTAGAGGTTCGCTCCAATCTGGCACAATGGATACTTGATATAGAGTCGCGTGTTCCACAGGTGGTTTAGTGCAACAGATTGGGCATTCCTTGCACAACTTTTGGACATCAGCTTCCATAGTTGGCCAATGCACTCCGAGTCTCTTTAGAGTCTGTAAAGTTCGTTGCTTTGAGTAATGTTGCTCTAATGCACCTACATGTGCTAATTGCAACCATTTAGCGTACTCATCCTCTTCTACACAACAAGCCAAGATCCCTTGATCTGTGTGCTTGTACATACTTCCTGCCATGATGTGGTACTTTTGGGCTTTTACAACCTCTCTATTCCGTGTGTTTACCACTGGATGGTTAGGCCCATATGTCAATACTGGTACCAATGGCCTAGCCCACTGCGGTACAACTTCCAAATTAAACAAGTAAGCATCAGGGAGGTCATCTGACACTCCTTGTGGGGCTTCTCCGAAGGTGAGCCTAGAGAGATGATCTGCTCTCAAATGAGTCCTACCTTTCCTTACCACAACCTCAAAGTCATATTCCATTAGTAAGAGAAACCATCTTACTAATCTTCCTGTATTGCATGGCTTGTTCACGAGATATAACAATGCTTGGTGATCAGTAAAAAATTTAAACTTGTTTGCAAGCAAATAGTGTCTAAATTTCTTGACTGCATATACCATGCCTAAGCCTTCTCTCTCTGTAGTGGTATAATTTCGTTCAGCGGCATTCAATTGTCTACTGGCATAGGCAATTGGGAGATCCATATTACCTTCACCAGTAGGTTGTGCAAGCACACATCCAATGGCATAATTGGATGCATCCACATGAACATGGAAGGGCTTGTTCCAATCTGGTGTTGTCAAGATTGGTGCTGAACATAATCGTCGTTTAAGCTCCTGGAAGGAATTCTCACATTCATCCGTCCACTCAAAGTTAGTCAAAAGTCCATACATGGGCTTTGCAATGACGGCATACATGTGTATAAATCGTCGGTAATAGCCACAATGCCCCATGAAAGCTTGTACTTCCTTGACATTTTTTGGCCTAGGTAGCTCTGCTATAGCTCTCACTTTCTCTTCATCAGTGGATATGCCATTCTTTGACACTATGTGTCCTAGAATCTTGCCTTGCCTGACCATAAAAACGCATTTTTCTGGGTTCAGGCAGACTTGATATTCTCTACATTTGTCGAAGATTTGTCTGAGTTCAGGAATATGGGTTTGTCTAATATTGGAATGAGCACAAAGATCATCAACATAGACTTCTAAATTCTTCCTCAGGAACTCTTTAAATACATGGCACATCAGCCTCTGGAAGGTTGCTGGCGCATTGGTCAGCCCGAATGGCATTACACGAAAGGCAAATATACCCCACTCTGTGGCAAAGGCTGTCTTATGCTGATCCTCTGGAGTATGGCTACTTGATTGTAGCCCGAAAATCCATCAAGGAAGCTGTACACTTCCTTGCCTGCCACTCTTTCTAAGAGATGTTCTGTGATGGGAAGTGGATAGTTATCTCGAATCGTGGCTGCATTAACCTTTTTCAAGTTAATGCACACACGCAGCTTGCCATTCTTCTTGGGCACCACTACGATGGGGGATACCCATTCAGTGTGCTCAATTTCATAGATAAATCCAGCTTCAACCAGTCTATCTATCTCTTCTTTGATCTTAGCAGCGTAATTATCGTTATATGTGTAGGGCTTTTGCTTAGAGGGTTTAGCATCTGAGGTCATGGGGATGGTGTGTGAGCATATGTCAGGGTCAACACCTTTCAAATCCTTGTAACTCCAAGCGAACACATCTCTGTATTCTCTTAGCAAGGCAATTAACGCATACTCTTCTTCCTCTGTTAGGTCATGGCCTATGTATGTGCATCTCTCCTCTCCTTCTTCTAGGGCTACTACTATTTTCTTGGTGGTTTCTTTGTTATCATAGGCCTCTCCTACTTGTGCCTCTCGTTTAGGCATTCTTATCATGACTCTCCTGTCATCTATCTCATATTTCTTAAAATTTTCTGGGACCTCAAACAAAGATTCTTCCTCTTCTGGTGAGACTTCTCTCTTCTTCCGTTTCTTTCCTTCTTCCTTTGGGGTCACATGTGTGGCTAATCTTACATCATTTGTAAGCTCTCCATGCCTCTGGGGTTGAAATTCTACTTCATGGAAGTATTCTTCATCTGATGCAAATGGTGGGTCCATGATGATTGACTCTAGGTCGGAGTCACTTGCATCCTCAAAGGCATCAGGGCTAGGTTCGCATTCTTCTAGAACTGCCTCTCCCATGATTGGCTCTATGGAGAAGACTGAAATATCATAGCCATCCTCATCACAGTGAGGTGTCCATTGTTCTTCATTGATGGCTACGTCCATTGTTGCTAGGATTTCTGCCCAGCCGTGGGGTTCAAATTCTTCGTCAGGAAAGACTACAGGTGCATAGGCTGGGTCTTGAATTGATCTATGTGTTTCTTTTGCACCTACCTCTCTGGCTTTCTCTCTCTTCTCTTCTTCTACTGCAACCTTGCACATCCATAAATGAGTGTCTTCATGCATCCATGAGGATCCAGACCCTATGGAATGCACAGATTTCGTGTCATCTTTGGCTCTATGGATGGGATTCCATTGGATAGGAGGGACATCTCTATGAGAGTAATCCTTGAGATTGACTTTGGTCATAACACCTAAGTGTTGCAGGTACAAGGAATTAGTTCCCCAATCATGTACCACTTGCAACTGTCGCATGAATGGTCGTCCCAAGATCATCTCATAGGCATGATTTTTGCTAAAGTCACATATAGCAAAGGTATGTTCAAACTCGACACCACAAGTGGTGAGAGTTATTCCTTCTAGCAATCCTAGGGGTCTCTCTATGTGACCATCAGCCATCTGCAATTTCATTCTCGTTGGCCTGAGTGCTGGCTTGCCCCAACGCTTCCATAGGGAAGTGGTGGCAATTGCAACTCCTGCACCTGAGTCCAAAATTGCCTTGGTGGTGTGCCCCTGGTAGGTAATGGGAAGATAGGTGTTTCCTTCTTCACCTTCACACATGTCTCCTATCTTATCCAAGGGTATCTCTGGCACTGTCCTATGTGATCCTACCTGGGAACGAGATTTTGCTATCTCAGGTACTTGTTTGGTTACATGTTTCCACGATTCAGGTCTAACCTTGAGTAGCTCTTCTAGCTTGAGATTGCACTACACGTTAGTGTTCTTCACTACCTCTGTGTTCCTAGGTATGACTGAATCTTCGTTTCTTACCATGACTGTGGGTGCTCTCATACACGTGGACTTTGCTTCCCATGGGCCTGTGAAATGGGGTAGCTCTTGTATGGAATTGGATTCAAAGTCCAATCTCTCGTGAGACTGAGTACTCTCATGTTCCCCGTAAATAGATGGGATGTCTTGTGGGAATTGGTCGTGTGCATCATCCACAAGTTCAAAGGGAGGAGGCACTTCGCTTTCTTTAGCCCATTTGTCTTCTTGAATCTCTCGTAGGAATTCTGGTGTGAATCGATTCATAGAAGATGATGTGTTTGGCTCCGTAGAGTTAGGCACATAAGCTTTTGGCACATAGGCTGTCTGGGTAGGAAGACCTGCTCTTATACTGGCCTTGTCATGGTGTTGAGGGGCGGGTTCCTCTTGTGAGGGTGCCATTAGATTCTCAATTCTTTCTAGTGAAGGGGGGTGGTCTGGTTCAGTGGGATTGGGCATATAAGCTTCCGGTGGGGAATGGGTCATATTCTTGCTTGCTTTATCTCTTTCTTTCTTTTTTTCTTCCTCGGCAGATCTTGCAATTATGCCCTCTAACTTCTCTAGAAGTCCATCCAAGTGTAATTGTGTCTTGGCTGAGCCCGAATAATTGAAAAGGCGACTGGCTTCAAACATAGTCTGAGCCAATGCGACCATTTTTGAGCAAAGCTTGGTTCTTTCTATCTCTAGGTCAGCTCTAGGGTAGCACTTGTCATGATCCGTTACATTTGGCCCTTCTTGGATTGTGGCCTGATATGCTTTAAGCATCATGTCTATGTCTTCAGGAGTGGGATCAGCTAATACTGATCCTGCTCGGGGTGGTGGGTGGGTTACGTGGGGTGTATTAGAGGGTGGAGGGATGGAGGGTGATGGGGATGGTAGCGGTGGGAATGTGTGAGAGTGCGGTTGAGATGTGATCTCTATGATTTTGGCCTTGGTTTCTCGTAGACTTTCCTCTAGTTCACTCATCTTCTTTGCCCATTGCCTTTTCATTCTTTCACGACTATCTCTCCAAGCTCTAGTTCTTTTCTTTGTCATGCTCTCGGTTTCACTAACTTCTGGGCTCTTTTCCTGGCCTACAGTTTGGTTTTGCTACAAAGCTTGAGCTCTTGTGACCACTTGCACTGGCGCAGTGGAAGTCACACTCCCTGTGGAGTCTACAACCAACCCAATAACATTTATAGGAGTGATTTTTGGCATATTATTAGGATTTTTAGGGCAATCTCGTAAGAGATGCTCTTTTCCACAATCTTGGCAAAAGCCTTGGATCGTCACTGACTGGGGTTGTGTAGGTGGAGGCAAAGGACAATCACGAATGAAGTGATCTCCTTGGCATCTGTAGCACGGTCCTCTTGGGAATGGAGGTCTTACCTGCCTAGGTTGAGGCCTAGGGTTGGGGTTTGCGTACATGACATTTGCGTAATCCGATTCCCAACTAGATTCATTTGGCTCTTCACTATAGTAGGACTCACCATGTTCAGGAGACTGCATGAAGTAAGCATGGGGACTCTCAACATGCGTAGAATCGAAGCTATGGTCACTGGGATCACTTTCTGAAAGCAATGGTGTTATGGGGACTATAGCTCGGTTTAGGTTTTCTTCTGCTGCTGCATACTTTACAGGGATCAAGTTGGATGGAGCTGGAGGTTGTTGGGCTAACACAGGCTGAGGTCTTTGCTGGGCTTGGTATTGTGGGTGGTAGGTTTGTTGAGGTCTAGCATACTGTTGTGGTGGGTATTGGTTTTGGTATCTGCCTTGTTGAGGGTATGGCTGAGGGTAGGCTTGCCTAACTGCTTGCTTGTTGTATGGGCAGTCTTGTGCGGTGTGATTTGTGTATCTTCGTTCGATAGTGCAGTACTGTCTACTAGGGTTTACTTGGGGTTGAGCCATAATGGGACATACATTCGCCATGTGGTCGCCACCACAAGTGTAGCATCTCTTCACAGGGGCAAATCTCAGGGTTTGTTTGCTAGAGACACCTAATTTCTGAGCCACTTTCTCTGCGAGTTCCTCAATTGATGTGGATTGCGCGGAAGAGTGACTAGATGCACCATCTGAATCTTTGTAGATTTTGGAAAGCTCTAGTTCTTCCCCTAGGTTATCCTCAATGTCAATGCACATGCGTACACACTCTTCTATGGTCCTAGGGTCCTTCAAGTACACATATGATCTTAATTTGGTACTTAGCAATCCATCCAAGAATAAAGCCACTTGCTTAGCTGGTGTGGGTAGCTCGGGAACAGGGCATCTTTCAAGATATTGCCTAAATCTTCGTCCTGCAAGTCTCATGGTCTCTTGAGGGGTTTGCTTGAAGCTGTGAATCAGTGAGGAGGTATTGTGTCTTATGCCACTCTTAGAGAACTCAATAATGAAAGCCTCTAGGAGTTGATCTATGCTCCTGAACTGTCTCTCGTTTAGTGGCTGAAACCATGTCAGGGCAATGTTCCTAAGGGTTAGACCAAAGGCATTGTACTGAGTGAATAGATCCTCTACTTGTTCCGCTCTCAAGACTTGTCTAAACTCAGCCACATGATCGTACGGATCCCCAGTGCCATCGAAGTAGTTCTTCATGGACTGAACTAGCTGGGTCGGTCTCAGAGTTCTTGTGTGCTCTCTAGGTCTCGGCAGAGGAAATCCATCCACATTTCTCTGATTCCTGTGAGCTCTAAGTATCTCAGGTTCTACTATATTTGTTTCCGTCCTCGTTCTTTCTCTGCCCACTGGGTTGGCAAAGCTCACTTCTGGTCTATCTCTACTTCTATCTCTTTGCATTCCATGAGCTTGGGATGTTCCAGCTCCAGGGTGACCATAGGATACATTTGATCTTGGTTGGGGAAAAATGAATTCACCCTTCCAAGTGTAAGCATGCCTATCATTTTCTGTCACCACAAAGATCCTTTCCGAAGTGTGATCTAAGTAGGTCACTCTACCTGGGCTATCCGAATCCTTAAACTCATAGATCATGATAGTTCCTATATCAGTTGGCTGATTAGATTTATATCTCCAAAAGGCTTCGTCCGTTTCTCGATTGAGGAGCAACTCTATGCTCTTGTTGTCTTGGGGGACCCACTCAGGCGTGATAATCCTAGTGAGAACAGATTTGCCTCGAGGGGTTCTAGGTTCCGCACCCATGTTTCCTTGTTCCAGGTCACCTAAGTCCGCTTCAGAGATTACATTTCCAAATTCATCTGTCCTATCTGGGTGACTGGTGACCACGTATATGGTTCCTTCCTTGTCCAGGTATGCACCGTTTTCAAATTTGACTGCTGGGTGCTCTAATCCAATGGATTGATCAGGATTCTTAATCTGTACCACAGATCTTCCTAAGCCGTCCTCATAGATGCTAGCACCTAATCGGTTGGTCCTAAGGTATTCCAGCTGTGTTTTGTGAGGGCCTTCTACCCTGTACAAGTAAGGCACTCCTGAACTTCCCGTAGGTCTGTCCATGCCTTGAGACATCTCTGACTCACTGGTCTCAGAGCTAGGGTAGTACGAGTGGTGGCTCAACTGCTGGGCCCAAGACCTAGCAGTGTGGTTAACACTAGCCTCTGAAGACCTAAGGCTTTGTCTCTCCCTTACAAGATGTCGTCCTGATCTAAGGTTCATATGCCTATCTAAGTAGCCCAATTCTTTGCCCGGAGTACAACCTCGTTGCTAGTTACTTTATATTAGTCACTTGATTCTTTTTATTTATTTCTCGTGTTTACGGTCTTGTCTGATTTTACGTCGTCAGGAATACTTGAATGTTCTTCGTGCTTTCAGGTTGATCGTTCCACGTTAGGTTCTTTTCCTTTATGTTATCGACAGTACAGAGATTAGGTTGTTAGCTTGGATTTGAGTTTTTTGGTAGTCTTCAACTTGATACCTGCCTATCGTCGCCCTGACTTACTCCTACCTCTCGTTGTTCTTAGCCTAAACTATGAATTGACAGAGGGGGTTAAAAGTTTCCAACCTTTTGTTTCCTGCTTGGTTGCCCTTGAGTGCCCAGGAAGTGTGTTCCCAAGCTTACACTTACACTTGCTTAGAACGCCTTGCGATGCTCTCAAAGGATCTGTAAAAGTTCCAAAGTTAGCTTAAAAATTTAAATTCCAAAGCCAGAACCAAGTATTTTCATTCCTGTAGCACAAACACAAACTTGCATAGTGATTTTTTAAGAAAACAATTCTAAAGACCCCTGACTTTGATCCCCCTGGGTATGGTCAACTTCAAAATACCCTATCTGAAAATCAACGCATTATCTCTATAAAAAACAGTTGAGGGCATGTAGTATATGCCACGAGCTTTCCAACAAGCCCTAGAGCTCAAAAATTTGATTTTGTATGAAGAAGTTATGACTGTTCAGGGTTTAAGGGGTTAGGACAGGATTCAATCTGGCTGACGGATCCTATGATTTTCTCCCAAAACACAAGTGTATGAACCTCCAATTATGCCAATGGATTGACTATTTGCCCCAAAATTTATCCCAAAGTTTGAACAAAAGCAAACCCTAATTTTTGGCCGAAAAGCCTGTCAATCGCGATCGATAGGTCTGTCAATCGCGATTGACAGAGGTGTCCGTCGGGGCTGTCAGTCGCGATCGACAGTGTCAATCGCGATCGACAGAGTCGATTGTGGCTGTCAGTCGCGATCGACAGTATCAATCGCGATCGACACGTTTTCCGGATTTTTCGCCGAAATTTCAGTCAATCGGGGGCCTATCAGTCGCGATGGACACGTGGCTACGCGTAAAAGTCAATCAGTCGTTGAATTTCAGTCGGTCGCGATCGATGGTGTCAATCGCGACTGACAGAGGTGTCGGTCGTGGCTGTCGATCGCGATCGACGGTATCAATCGCGATTGACAGGGTCCTACGTGGCAGTCTGTCGGTCGTGAGGTCTGTCGATCGCGATTGACAGGGTCTGTCGGTCGCGATTGACAGGGTCTGTCGGTCGCGATTAACAGAGGCTGTCGGTCGCGATTGACAGAAAACCTCGGAATTTTTCTACTGTTTTTAGTGTTTTAGGATGTGCTCCTTGTGCTTGTTCTAGTGGTGCACTCAATTTTGTGAAAAACCAAAAATTTCTGTCAGTCGCGATCGACAGAAGCCTGCGACCGCGAGATAGTTTCGACAAGTTCCGTACCTGCGCAGGAAGCTGGGGATGGTGATTCAGCAAGGTCCTGCGAAAAGCTCAAGAAACATGCACGAAAACACACACGCAATATTGCTCTCTCGCTCTCTCTCACAAGTGGAATGAGGGAAATGAGGTGGAGATGGTGATATGATCAAAAAAACAGAAATTTTCGCGATGATGGAGATGGAGGTGGGAGATGGTGATGATGATGATGGTGATGAAGGTGGTGAAGAAAGTAAAAGAAAATCGATGAGAATGAAGAAAATACCTACAACTCCAACGCGTCAACTCTACGTCTTACCATCACACGCTCGTCCTCAAAGCTCGATCCCCGGCAACGGCGCCAAAATTTGGTGTAGCTCAGTGATGAGTAGCACCTCCTTTAATGTCAATCCGGGAAGACGTGAGGATGGTATGAAGACCTCGAGCAAGTGGAAGCACAAGTGTGTGAGTGAGAAGCACACAAACATGCACACACATACACACACACGCGCACACACGACAAGACAAAGAGTGAGGAGCAATGGAGTTCTTAGATTACTTTCAAGAAGCTCTTACAAGTTCGTTTCAATTACAATCTAACCTCAAAAATGAGCTCTCTAGCTCCTTTTATAGTTTATGACTAGCTTTGGCCCTGTCCAGACCTAGTGTCCGGCCTAGTTAAAAATTAGGTTCCAGGGCTTATTTGAGGGCTCAAACGAGATCTAAAAAATACGAAAATTGGTAGGTAGATACTTCTAAAGCTCCTCAAGCTCAAGGACTCCTTGGCTTGCACAAAATGGAGCTACAAAAAGATGAAATGGTATTTACAATGGTGTTTAGTGATGAGAATCACTTTTAATTGGTGTAGAGGTTTTGAAAAATTAAGGTTGCCTTGGTGCTAAATCTGCGTGAATGCTCATACGTACTTCTTCCTGAAGAAAATTATTGGCCTATTTGCCAGATCTTCGTTGATTCCCTTGTCTGCCTGTGCCTTCTCTCCCTTCTGACTCTCTTCTCTGACTGCCATGCCTCGTTAGTCCTTCAGTCCCTTGTCCGCTGCTAACATAATTGGACCCTTGGCATATACGTTTAATGTCAAGGCCTGGATAATACATACGAGTCCCCATAGATACCCAATCCTCCCGACATCTAGAAGATGCCTGGTTAGTCTCTGAACCCCCACCTGAATCACCACCTACAGGACCAACAATCATCATCGTCTCCCCACCACAATCCTCAACATCCCTACCTGCAACAGTCGTAGAAATCACCTCCATACCAAATGAAACTATTCCGTCTTGTGTACACCCAAATTCCCTAGTGCACCCCAACTCACCTTCATTATCCCAATTCATAGTAAGTGAAGCACCACAAGCCATTGCACCTCTAGTACCCCAAACTCTACCTAAAATCTTCACCCCAATTACCTCGACACTAATTTCCCCCATCCCAATTAATCCTTTCCTCACCCCTTCCCTTTCTTCCTTTCCCCTTCCTCCATGAACTATTTTCCCATTTCCCCAACCAGTGAACTTCTCACTAGTATCCCCTCCCAGTCCGACTACATCACCTCTATTTTCTCCTCTACATCAAGTTGGTGATGCTTATCACTCAATGGAGTTGGAATTTGAGTAGAAGACTAAGGAATTTGTGACGAAAATAGAGGAAGAACTATGAGCCCAAATTGTACATAATGCAACTATGAACCAGAACATGGGGCTCTTAAGAAGACACCTCACAGCTGCCAAGGAAGAGAACAAAAGATTACAAGAACAGAATCGTGAAAACTCCATGGAAACCATCAAGGAGACCGTCCTTCAGTCTTCATAATTTGCAAAATTGGCACCAATATGGTACATTTCAATAAATGAATTACAATAAAAATCTTATTTCATGTACATGGTAGAATATAATTTAGCCATTGAGAAGATCAGAGGAAAAAAGCCAACCCACACCACTCAGTTTGAACCTGCAGACATGCCACTAAATGATCAACAAGGGGACATCTTTCAACCTAATTGCAGAAAAGATTTATTACAAGAGTATTCATAGATGATGTACAAATGGACCAAGGCACAACTTTGCACATCAAGTATAACCCATGCTATGGTGGAGTGCACAATTGTTCTTGGATCACTTTTTCAATTAAGGTACAAAACAACAAGTAGTGCCAAGATTGGTTGAATTACCCTTCCTTTGCGCCACTTCAAGGTCCTCCTACTATTGGATATATGATCGCAACAATCAAACACTGGCTTCCCCACTTATACAAAATGCACAATGTTGCCGCTTAGATATCAATGAAAATTTTTTACCTTATGCAAACAACATTTAAAGTTGTTCGATGCATATGAGCACCTCATGTTTGCACCCCAAGATTCAAGCACGGTGATGGAGATCTAGTACATGATATAAGTACCACGCCGTCCCTTCAATTGTGCTATGCATGGCACTATGAGATCAAATACTTACCTGCCTACTATAAGCAAACATTCGAGGAAATGTTCACAATGGGGTTTTAGGAGTACCATTCTGAAGTATTTATCAGTAGTCCCACACAGCTTCTATAACTCTTTGCATGTGAGCAAATGATCTATTCAACTCACTACAGACTCCCACCCCAGGAAAAACCTTGGGCCATTAATTAGGAAAAGCTCGAAGCTCATCTAGCATGAGGCTTAAGGATTGCAAAACATACCCTTGCCCTAGATCTCTTGCAAAACTACATCAATCAATCCTTACAACAAGGATCTGTCAGGGACGACAGATGCAAAGGGGAAGAGGGTGTTAGCAGTGGCATTTGTAGTGACCATAGGCATTGAGGTCGAGGAAGCATGTAGAAGAAGAGACATGAAGATTGGGGAACCAGGTCCATTAATTTTCAAAAAGATTTCTTTATTATAATTGATCAAACCCTCAATATTGATTATAATCACTATCCATGTAACATATGTAGCATATAAAACCCAATTTTGTCACTCCATTTTCTATAAGCCAATGAGTCCTCAGGCTTGAGGAGCCTAGATAGAACACTTGCACCAAGTTTTGTAATTTTTGGACTTCATTTGAACTTCCAAAAAAGTCTTAGGACCTATTTTTTGATTAGGCTGGACACTAGGTTTGAAATCAGTTAAAATTATTCAAAAAAATATAAAAAGAGCTAGAGAGCTCATTTTTGGAGCTTATATTGTTAGTTAGTTTGAGCAAAGAGCTTCTCTATAGATTAGTAACTACCCAATATCTTATTTTGTTTTGATCCGAATAAGTGACTATGGAAGGGTCTTCAAGATCATGTAATTCATAAATGGTGGCTGGGTTAATGCTATTTCCCACTATAGGTGAAGTGGCTTGCAACAATTTATCTGATCCTACTAGTAGATAGATATCCACCATATCATCATCTTGAGGGATTTTATCCCCTCTCCAAACATTTACTACTATTGATCTTCCTCTTGGGGTAGTCAAAAGTTCCCAATTGTGAGTCCCAGTTGTATTATTTAGTCCCTCACTTTCTCCCCTTTCATTGATTCATTTGGGTGCTCACTTTCCATAATACACGATACTTTGAAATTTCCATGATACATGATACTAGGCCTCCATGATACAATACTTGAGGCTAGGCAGTACACGATAGAGGGTACTTCAGGATATGTGAAGAGATGGATTTGTGATTGGTGAAGATGAAGTGGTATTCCAAAAACTTTGCATTACACCAGCCAAATAAACTGTAGGGATATGTAGTGGGCCCTATTAGCTTGCCAAAGGATGTATTAGATATCTTTAATGTAGTTTCTTTAAGTGAGAAACAAACCATGATCTTTTTTGACAACTTCCAATCCTAGGAAGTAGGTAAATGAACCCAAATCACTTATCTTGAATTCTTCTCTCATCTGTTCTTTGATTCTCTTCATGCCATCTATATCATTTCCTATAAGTATAATATCATCTACATACACATACAAATAAATGACTTCAGAAATTAATCCTTTTCATGAATAGTGATGGATCTACCTTGCTAGGTTGAAATCTTTTGTCTTGCAAGAATGAGACAAGCCTGTGATTCCAAGCCCTTGGGGGCAATACATCTCTGTATTCTCTTAGCAAGGTTATCAACTCGTGCTCTTCTTCTGCCATCAGGTCATGTCCTATGTAAGTGCATCTCTCTTCTCCTTCCTCTATGGCTATCACTACTTTCTTGGTGGTTTCTTTATTATCATAGGCCTCTCCTGATTGCGCCTCGCATTTAGGCATTCTTATCATGACCCTTCTATCATCTATTTCATACTTCTTAAAGTTTTCAGGGACCTCAAACAAAGATTCTTCTTCCTCTGGTGTGACTTGTTTCTTCTTCCTCTTCTTGCCTTCGTTCTTGGCGGTTACTTGTGTGTCTAATATCACCTCATTTGTATGTTCTTCATGTCTCTGAGGATGAGATTCTACTTCATAGAAATATTCTTCTTCTGATGCAAAGGGTGGGTCCATGATAATCGACTCTAGATCGAAGTCACTTGCAT
Organism: Ceratopteris richardii; assembly: GCA_020310875.1. NCBI lineage: Eukaryota > Viridiplantae > Streptophyta > Polypodiopsida > Polypodiales > Pteridaceae > Ceratopteris > Ceratopteris richardii. The sequence goes on from CM035424.1 coordinate 159,813,783, forward strand.
CCTCAAATGCATCAGTGCTAGGTTCACATTCTTCAATAACTAAATCACCCATTGTTGGCTCTATTGAGAAGACTAAAATGTCATAGCCATCCTCATCACAGTGGGGTGTCCATTGTTCTTCATTGATGGCTACGTCCATTGTTCTTCATTGATGGCTACGTCCATTGTTGCTAGAATTTTCACCCAGCCGTGAGGTTCAAATTCTTCATCAGGAAATACTACAGATGTATAGGCTGGGTCGTGAATTGATCTATGAGTTTCTTCCGCACCTATATCTCTTGCTTTTTCTCTTTTCTCTCCTTCTATGGCTACTTTGCACATCCATAAGTGAGTGTCTTCATGCATCCATGAGGATCCTAATCCTATGGAATGCATTGACTCAATATCATCTTTGGCTCTATGGATGGGATTCCATTGGATGGGAGGTACATCTCTATGGGATTAGTCCTTGAGATTAACTTTGGTCGTGACACCTAAGTGTTGCAAGTACAAGGAATTGGTTCCCCAATCTTGTACCACTTGCAACTGCCGCATAAATGGTCTTCCTAGAATCATCTCATAGGCTTGATTTTTGTTAAAGTCACATATAGCAAAAGTATGCTCAAACTCTATGCCACATGTAGTGAGAGTTATTCTTTCTAGCTTCAAACACGGTCTGAGCCAATGCTACCATTTTAGCACAAATCTTGGTTCTCTCTATCTCTAGATCTGCTCTAGGGTAGCATCTGTCATGATCTATAACATTTGGCCCTTGCTGGATTTTGGCCTGATATGCCTTAAGTATCATGTCTATGTCTTCAAGAGTGGGGTCAGCTAATACTGGCCCTACTCTAGGGGGTGGTGGATTTGTATGCAGTGGGTTGGAAGGTTAGGGATGAAGGTGGTGGTGGTATGTGAGAGTGTGTTTGAGAAGTAAGTTCAATAATTTTGGCTTTTGTTTCTTTTATGCTCTCTTCTAATTCGCCCATCTTGTTAGACCATTGTCTTTTCATCCTTTTCTGACTATCTTTCTAGGCTCTCATCCGTTTCTTGGTTATGCTCTCAGTTTCACTAACCTTGGCACTTTTTTTTGGGCCTAAACCTTGGTTCTGCTGCAAAGCCTGGGCTCATGTGACCACTTGCACATGTGCAATCGAAGTTACACTTCCTGTTGAGTCTACTACTAACCCAATAACATTGATAGGAGTAATTTTTGGCATATTATTGGGATTTTTTGGGCAATCTCATAAGAATTGCTCCTTTCCGCAATCTTGAAAAAAGCCTTGAATTGTCACCGATTAGGGTTGTGTAAGGGCAGGCATTGGGCAATCACAAATGAGGTGATCTCCTTGACATCTATAGCATGGTCCTCTAGGGAATGGGGGTCTTACTTGCCTAGGTTGAGGTCTAGGGTTGGGATTTGTGTACATGATATTTGCATACTCTGGATCCCAACTAGGTTCACTTGGTTCTTCACAATAGTAGGACTCATTATGCTCAAGTGACTACATGTAGTAGGCATGGGGGTTATCAATATGTGTAGAATCAAAACTCTGATGACTGGGGTCACCTTCTAAAAGAAATGGAGTGAATGGGACTATGGCTCTATTTAGATTTTCTTCTACAGCTGCATACTTTACTGGAATCACATTAGCTGGAGCAGAGGGTTGTTGTGCTAGAATTGGTCGAGGTCTCTGCTGCCCTTGATAGGGTGGCTTATAGGGTTGTTGGGGCCTACCATACTGCTGCAGTGGATACTAGTTCTGGTACCTACCTTGTTGTGGATATGGTTAAGGGTAATTTTGTCTCACAGTTTGTTTGTTATAGGGGTAGTCTTGTGCGGTGTGGTTGGTGTATCTTCACTCTATGGTGCAATACTGGCTACTAGGATTCACCTGGGGCTGAGCCATAATGGGACATACGTCACCATATGGTCACCTCCACATGTGTAGCATCGTCTCATTGGAGTAAATCAAGGTATCTGTTTTCTTGATACACCTAACTTATGAGCTACTTTCTCAGCTAGTTCCTCAATAGATGTGGATTGTGTGGATGTGAGGCTAGTAGAACTATCTGAATCTTTGTAGATTTTTGAAAGTTCTAATTCCTCCCCTAGGTTGTCCTCAATGTCGATGCACATGCGTACACACTCTTCTATGTTCCATGGGTCCTTCAAGTACACATATGATTACAACTTTGTACTCAACAGTCCATCTAGGAATAAAGCCACTTGTTTGGCTGGTGTGGGTAACTCAAGAACATGACATCTCTCTAAGTATTGCCTAAACCTTCTTCTTGCAAGTCTAACCATCTCTTGAGGTGTCTGCTTGAAGCTGTGAATTAGTGAGGATGTATTATGCCTTATACCACTCTTAGAGAATTCAGTAATGAATGCCTCTAGAAGTTGGTCCATGTTCCTGAACTCTCTCTCATTTAGTGGTTGAAACCATGTAAGGGCTGTGTTCCTAAGGGTTAGACCAAAGGAATTGTATTGCGTGAATAGGTCCTCAACTTTTTCAGCTCTCAAGACTTGCCTAAACTCGGCCACATGATCGTAGGGATCTCCCGTGCCATCAAAGTAATTCTTCATGGACTTAACCAGCTGGGTTGGCCTCAAGGTCCAAGTGTGTTCTCTAAGCCTTTGCAAAGGGAAATCATCAGCATTTCTTGGGTTTCTTGGGGCTCTAGGTCCCTCAATTTCCACTCTATCAATCTCTAATCTCATCCTTTCTCTTCCCAAGGGGTTGGCAAAACTTACCTCTGGCCTGTCTCTACTTCTATCCCTTTGAGCTCCATCAGCTTGGGATGTTCCCGCTCCTTGGTGGCCATAAGAGACATTAGATCTTGGTTGGGGAAAAATAAATTCACCATTCCAAGTGTAGGCATGCCTACCATGCTCTGTGACCACAAAGATACTCTCTGAAGTATTGTCTAAATAGGTCACTTTGCCTTCGCTATTAGGATCTTTGAACTCATAGATTGTGATTGTTCCTACCTCATTTGGCTGATCAGGCTTATACCTCCAAAAGGCTTCATCGGTCTCTCGATTTAAGAGTAGATCTATGCTCTTATTGTCCTAGGGAACCCACTCTGGTGTGATAATTCTAGTGAGAACTGATTTACCTGGAGGGGTTTTAGGCTCTCCACTTATGTTCCCTTGCTCTAGGTCACCTATGTCCATTTCTGGGATCACATTACTAAATTCATATGTCCTATCTAGGTAGGTGGTGACCACATACATGGTTCCTTCTTTTTCTAGCTATGCCCTTCTTAGACCGTCCTCATAGATGCAAGCACCTAATCGGTTGGTCCTAAGGTATTCCAGTTGAGTCTTGTAGGGACCTTCAACCTTTTACAAATAAGCCATGCCTAAACTCCCTGTGGGTCACTCCATGCCTTGAGACATCTCTGACTTGCTAGTTTCAGAGCTAGGGTAGTGTGAATAATTGTTCAACTACTTGGCCCAAGACGTAGTAGTGTGATTGACACTAGCCTCTGAAGACCTAAGGCTTTGTCCATCTCTCCCTAGGTGTCATCCTGATCTAAGGTTCATATGACTTATTGAGCAATCCCAATTTTAACCCAAGGTACAACCTCGTTGCAGATCAATTTGTATCAGTCACTTAGTTCTTTTTTAGTTGATTATTGTGTTTATGCTCTTGTCTAATATCACGTTGTCAAGAATATTTGAGTGATTTTCCAAACTTTAAGTTGATCGCACCACGTTGAATTCTCTTCCTTTAAAGTTATCGATCATAAAGAGATTATGCTTCACCTTGAATTTGAGTGCTTAGGTAGTCTTCAACTTGATACATGCCTATCGTCACCCTGAATTATTTCTAGCACTACTCGCACTTAGCCTAAGCTAGAACTTGACAAAGGAAGTTGAGATAGTTGCAAGGAACCCTGTTTTCAGTGCTCGCACTAAGCATGTTGAGGTGCACTATCATTATGTCAGGGAGAGGTTCTCTGCTGGAAAGATTAACTCGGCATATGTGCCCACACATGAGAACATTCTAGACCTTTTCACAAAGCCTCTGCCTAGGGAGAAGTTTGAATCTTTCTACAAAGCTTTGGGCTTAATTCCTTTTGTGGATTGATTCCACATAGCTTTGTGTAATAAAGTAAGTTTATGATCCAAGGGTCCGATCGGTTCAGACAAATTTGAAATTCGACATCGTTTGGTCACTTGTGTGTATGACCAAAGATCTCGAGTCTAGACTTACTAGAAGGTCATTTACTCTTGTAACTGTGATCCACTTAGCCTAGTCATTAAGACTCAAGGATGTGAAGGAGGAGGTCTTGGGATCAACCTCCATGGGATACATAGGGAGAGTGTTTTCCCAAAGAGCTCTAGAACCTTCTAGAAGTGTCCACTTGAGTTAACTCTCGTTAACTGGGACACCTAGCACACATGCAGTTATATGGCTGACACATGGGTGGTTAGTATCCACCTTCCTAAGAAGGCAATCCCCTAGAGAGAGCTATATATAGAGGCATATGGTTGGGAGGAGAGTCATCTCTCTAGCACATGGTGGTCGTAATCTTGCATTGGTATAAGAGCTCAAGGTTGAGCTTCCATGCAGACCTTGATGAGGCTTCATCATTGTTGCAAGCTTCAATGGAGATCTTGTAGATACATCCTTTTCAATTTTCTTGGTGAATTTGTATCTGGCATCACTTCTCTTTCGTGTTCAGATATTAACCTCCACTGAGGGTTGCTCTTCGTAGAAAAATGGATGCTCATCATCAAGTTCTTTTGAGAGGTTGTCAATCAAATTCCATCCCCACTAATAGCAATAGTGAGATTCAATCTTCTTACCTTGGTCTAAGAAGCTGATGAGCTACCTGCGATGGCGATCCCATCGACATTACTATTTGGCGTAGCAATTAGAATTTATCAGAGTTACATTTCGAACACCATGGAAGTTCCACCACAAGCAAAAGATGTAGAATTATTCAGAGGCTCACCTCCAAGATTTGAGCCCGCGACCTCTTGTTGCAAAGAACTATGCTCTATCCAACAGAGCAGGCCTACTTCATAGTTTTATGGTGAACAGTTTTTAAGGAAGGCTTTATTTATGTCGCTGCAGAAAGCTTTTGCCATAAGCAAAAGATCTTCGAACACAAAATCGATCTAACGAGGTGGTAGCCCGAGCTCAAATCAACAACCTCATACAATAGAGGCATTTCCTCTATCCACAAAGAGGAAACGTGAGGCGTGGCTGTACAAGGTTCAAACCAGCAACCTTCTTAAGTTTGGACGTCCTCCTATCCAAGAAAGCATATCGCATTGGTGCTTATGTTTGTGCTATAGATACTCTATGGAAGAAAAAGATAAGGAGAAATGTTCTCTATAGATGATGGCAGATGGAATTGAATCTGCGTCGTCCAACACCACATTCGCTATCCATGGAACACATGCATGTTTTTGCTCTTAATTGTTTCACTGTCAATTATATCTTGTGCACAACACAAGCAAAAGAAAACTTATCCACAAGAGATGGTAGCAAGGCTTGAACTCGTGACCTGAATGTTCACAAGACATTCATTCATCCAGTACATCGGCACGCAATCTTAGATCAGACATTTTTATTATTGTTTTAATTTGTTGTGTTGCCAAACTTGGAAGATCACAAAACTCAAAACATGATAGTCTGGATTTGAAACAGCGAGTTGCACCAGAGATCGAACATGAAACCTGCATCTTTTGGGCATATCTTGCTAGCCAAGAACTCGTGCACGTTTGACATGAACTATTGATTCATATCTATTCAAACTCGTGAGCACGAGGGCATTTAGATTGCTCACGTGACGGCTGGTCGTTGATCTTGTAGACGAGCTCATTATGTTTCCACTGATGTCTTTGATGAGATTTAATCCATGGTCACTTGCATGAGGGGTTCTTGATTTATCCAAGGCACCAAGATAATGGTAGTTGTGAGGGAAGCTCTCTTTACTTTGCATGACATCCAGAAGAAGCAATTTTCAGTCTTTGTCAATGGTAAATGTCTTCTGATTATCTGCATACTTTGCTAAACATGAATTGAGAAGCTATCTCCAACCCAAATTCTCTTGAGTTTATCTACATCATTGGAAAGATGTAGCTAATTGGGAGATAATTATTATTCAAGTTAATGATTGGTTTCAATATTTGTTTTTGCTCTCTCCTTTCATGTAGGATGCATCTTTATCATTGAAGTATGGTAGTAAACTTCATTCTTGATAATATTGATGCAAATTATTGAAACCTACATGAAAGAGTGTAAATATATTGAAACACTCATTAAGCACAAACATAGGCATGCATCTATGAAGAAATGTTGGTGCGTTTTTTCCTTTTCAAAGAATGTTTTCATGCACAAAACATCTTTTCTTCTTGCTTGAAAAATATAGTTAAAGCTCAAGTTTATGCACATGAATGGTTATATATTTTTTTAAAACCTAGCAAGTAGAATGTTTGTGCACGGATGATTGGGAACATGCATTTTCAAGCTCAAGAAATTGCTTGATTTAAGTTGGGTGCATGAAAGGAGAATGCCAACATGTGCATGCACTCACATGCATTTGCATGCAAGAACAGGCAACTTGACTTAGATAGGTAGGGAAAATTCTAAAGAATCAGTAAGAAAGGAATCTAAAGACAATAAGTCAAAAGCTCTTATCACTACAAATTGGACGAGAATAAACCTATTGAACTTGAATATATGAAAATTCAAGTACTGGGAATTCTAACTGGTTTTCATTTAGAAGACCCTAGAAAAATGGAATAGATATTCTATCAAGAGGTTTTCAAGTTCCCAAAGGAAAAAAGAAGATCATGAAACGATCATGTGAAGGGATCAAAACCTAGAATATCAAGTTAGTGGTAATGCCTAAAACTTCATTTGAAGACATAAGCTACTCTATCAAGATATGTTTAGAGTTTAGGATAAGAATCACCCACACATTAATTTGAATATAAAATAGTGAGGTATGGGATACTAGATTTTATACTCAGATTGATGTAGGAAAGATGGTATGGGACATTGGACCATGGGATGATAATTATCTTTTAGTCCTAGATTGGATCTTGAAGTTAGGTTTGATCCTCGAAAGAATTAAAACTTCAAAGAAGGACTTTAGGTATGTACATGAGCACAAAAGTCATTTAAGATTAGTGTTAAATAAGTTAAAAGAAAATCAATTGTTTGTAAATCTAGATAACACTCAGTTGTTTCTTATAGAGATAAAGTATTTAGGGCATGTGGTATTGGTTGATGGGGTGTAGATGGATCCGAAGAAGGTATCAATTATTCTAGCTTGACCTACTCCTCAAGATGAGCGGAACTTACAGTCATTTCTAGGATGTTTGGATTTCTATTAAAAATTTATTTCTTCTTATTCATTGATAGCAACACCTATGACAAATTTTCTTCAAGGCAAACCACCATTTGCATGGAAGCAAGAGCAACAAGAAATCTACTTGATGCTCCTATCCTAAACAAAATTTACTCTTCAGATAATAAAGCCATTATTTTGATTGTAGACACTAGTCCTATAGGTATATGATGGATTATTGGTCAAGATGATGAAGAGGAGAACACATATGCAGTTAGATTTGGAGCTAATATTTTGCATGAAACTTATCAAAAATACCCTCAAATGAAATGGGAGCTTTGGGGTTGATTCATAAAGACTGATGAGGAATATTCATAGGAGCCAACGTGATTGTTGAGACGGATTGTTTGTCACTGATTGGTATGATTGCAAATTGTTCATCAGCTAATATTGCAATGTTGAGATGGATATCATATATTAAATTTATAAATCTAGTTTTAGTTTATATGGCTGGAAAATCTAATATTGTTGCATATATGCTTTCTAGAGCTAAATGTGAAGATGATTTTGAAAATGTAGCAAAAATAGGTACAAATTCAATTAATTATGATCCATAGGTGTATGAGTATGAACAATTTAATGATGAAGATTATGAAGGGGAGCGGAAAGACATTGGCAAATATCTTAGTACTCTAAAAACTTCACCACTTTTTCATCAAATAAATTCAAAGACATTAGAAAAAGAGCTTACAATTTCTTCTTAAAAGATGGATTTATTTCGAGTCATGCTAGGGGAAAAGTGAAAATGCCAAAAAGGGTACTCGGAAAAATCAACTGCAATTGCAAGTTATGAAAGTTTTGCATGACACATTATGGGCTGGAAACAAGGGGTTCATGGCTACATATGAAAAGATTACAGAGAGTTATTGGTGGCCATAAATCTATGTTGATGTAAGGGATTATGCAATAACTTATACTACATGTCAAATACATTCGTCCATGTAACATCGAGATCCTTTGAAACCTACCTATCCTCCTTGGATTCACTATAAGTGGGTAGTTGACCTTGTGACCATGCCTAAAGGTATTGATAAGATATGCTATATTGTACTTGCAAGGGAAGATCTTACAAACCATGTACAAGATCGAGCACTATGATCTAGAACAACATATAATGTATGTAAATTCTTACTTGAGGATGTGATTTCACGATTTTGGTATATTGAAAGCTGAAATTTGAGAGTTCATTAGTGAAAATGACTATAAATTTTTAAAAAATATTCTGGATGTACATGTTCAACCATATCAGAAGGGAGTTAAAATTCCTAGGATTCAATAAAAAGTTGAAGAAAGAGGAATTTCACAACCTTCTATAGAGTCGGTTCCACAAGAGACTTTAGTTCTAGAAATGAAAGAAGTTAAAGTTCCAAAAAGTCCTAGTACCTCGATAGGACAAGTTCCAAAACCTGTGAAGTTGAAGGGTCAGAAAGAGTTTCACCACTATTTAAAGATACACCTACTTGGTTATATCAGACTTGGAAAGATAGTGGTATAAAGACTTTTACTAGAAGAACAAGGAGTCAGACTAGACAACAACAACAAGATCATATAAGAACAAGAAGTCAGACTAGACAACAACAAAAAGATCATGTAAGTTCTGCTGAAGACTTTGAGATTCATGATATTTTGGCTTTTACGACAGTTGAAGATGAACCTACATGTGTTAAAGATGCACTTAGCATTCCTATTTGGAGAAAAGCTATGCAAGAAGAGATTGATTCTATTCATAAGTATAATCTTGGCAGCTACATGAGTTACCAGAAGGAAAGAAGGCTATAGGTGTAAAATGGATCTTCAAAATCAAAAGGAAGTAGATGGTACTATTGACAAGTACAAAGCAAGATTGGTTGTCAAAGGATATGCACAACAAAAGGGTATTGATTATGATGAGACGTTTGCTCCTACGTCTAGGAGGACTGTTACTAGGTCAATACTTGCTCTAGCAACACATTTTGATTGGCATATATACCAACTTGACATTAAGATTCCTTTTCTTAATGGTGATTTACACAAGGATGTGTATATTTAGCAGCCAGAAGGTTTTGAAGAGAGAGGTAAAGAATACTAAGTGTGTAATCTTATAAAAGCTTTATGTAGATTGAAAGATGCACTTAGAGCATGGTATGAAAAGATATATACATATCTTTTGTCCATTGATTTACATAACTCAGATGCAGCTCCAACTCTTTATGTCAAAGTTGAACTAGGTATGATGATTATAGAAATCATTTATGTGGATGATATTATAGTCACAGGTCCTAGAGATACATATTTGCAGATGTTCAAAGAACAATTAAAGAAAAAATTTGATGTGAATGATTCAGCCATTTTGCATTATTATCTTATGATTCAATTTTTGTTTTGAGATGAGTGTATCTACATGAGACAGTAGAAATACATTGAGAAACTTTTGGAAAGGTTTCAGATGAGTGATTCTAAACCTATGCAAACACCTATGGATCAGAATGCATCTTTACAGATAGTAGCAGATGCAGAGTCATTTGATGCTACTTTATATAGTCAAGCAGTTGGATGCTTGATATATCTTTGTAATACATGTCCTGATATACAGTTTACAGTTTCTCAAGTATCAAGGTTCATGCAGAATCCGACAGTGTTACATTGGAAAGTAGTAAAGTGGATCTTTCGATATTTGAAGGGAACTTCAAATTATGCTATGATATTTTCAAAATCTACACATTTGTTACCAAAAGGATTTTCATATTCACAATGGGCAAGTGATAGAGACACAAGAAGAAGTACTAGTGGATTTTGTTTTTAGCTTGGAGATTGTCTTATCTCATGGCTTTCGAAAAGACAATCCACTATTGGAACTTCATCGTGTGAAGCTGAATACCATGCATCTATAGCTTCTCTAGAGCTAGTATGGTTGCAGAAGATTTTCAATTATCTTGATGTGAGAGTACATGAACCCATTCAGATATTTTCAGATAGCCAGAGTGCTATAGCTATAGCTAAGAATCTAGTGCATCATGCTAGGACAAAGCATATAGAGGTACACTACCACTATATTCAAGAGCAGATAGCTAAGAAGCATATTGAGCTAGTTTATGTTCCTTCTAGTGAGAATGTTGCAGATATATTTACCAAAGCATTGACTAGAGATAGTCATGAGAAGATTTGCAGATTACTAAAGCTCATACCAATATGACATTGAAGGAGGGATTGTTGGAAGTCAATGTACATTTGGTACATTTCCAGCAATTCATTTTTGGAGTTAGCATTTTTTTTTAGGCTAGATAGATAGAGTTTGGTGAGAACAATCTAGTGGTATGCTTCATTTTTTCCATAAGGGGTCAGAGTTGGAAGAAAAGTCACAACCTAATTTTTCTCAAAACAAGGAAAAGCTAGTTTATTTGATCAAGAGCATATTATTTGTATCAAGCATAAAGCAACTATAGCGATGGAATCATGAAAAGCAAACAAATAAGAGCCACTCATTTTTTAGGAAAATACAATTCTAAAAGTAATCGTTGCTTTTCATGAATAAAACAAAAATAAAACAACAATGGAGTTTTGTGTTTTGGATCGTGATTGGATCGCTACATATTTCTTGCTTTCTGGAGAGATCGCACGCTTTGCTTTATTCTTGAAGAACATACACTATTGATTTATTATGGGAAGCTTAATCTATAAAAGGAGCATGGTGGGCACACTATGAGATATCACTGAAAGTTATCAAGCTAGACTTTGAAGATTCTGAAGCCTTGGAGGTGAGATTTGGTGAAGGAGAGGCTACTCTCTTGGAGCAAGAAGTCTTCTACAAGGTGGTGGTAACTATCTTTCGTGAGTTAACCTTATATTGAATCCTAGGAATTTTAACTCCCTTCTGATATGGTTGAACATGTACATCCAGAATATTTTTTAAAAATTTATAGTCATTTTTAGCAATATAAGCATTACGTGAAAGAATGACTTCACCTATCTCTCGAACATAAAACCTGTATCCTTTACTCTCAACAGGATATCCAATGAAAACAACTTTCTTTGCCTTTACATCTAGTTTGCCTCGGTCCTTTTTCTCAATATGTACATAAGAAAGTGATCCAAACACTCTGAAATAACTCACATTAGGTTTTCTACCATAATAAGCTTCATAAGTTGTGATTAAATTAAAAGATTTTGTAGATGACCTGTTCAAAATGTGATTAGCTGTATGTATTGCATCAAACCATAATTTTGGTGAAAGCCTCTTGGATGCCATCATGCTCCGCATAATCTCAACAAGTATTCTATTCTTTCTTTTTGCAACACCATTTTGCTGAGGAGTATAAGCAATAGTAAGGTGTTGAGTAATACCTTTCTCATGAAGAAATGTCTGGAACTCTTTTGACAAGTATTCTCCACCTCTATCACTTCTGAGAATCTGGATAGCTTCTTGACTTTCATTTTCAACCATAATTACAAAATTCTTGAACATAGGAAAGACTTCTGACTTCAACTTAAGACCATAGATCCATGAGTATCTCGTAAAATCATTAACAAATAGAACAAAATACCTGAAACCCTGAATAGAGTCTGCTCTCATAGGTCCATTCACATCAAAATGAATAATCTGCAATTTCTTGGTAGCTGTAATATGACCATGTTTCTTGAAAGGTAGTTTATGCATCTTACCTTCAAGACAACCTTCACATATATCTGAATCATCTGGTAGCTTGAATAAGGGTAGAATCTCAACCATACCATATTACTTTTGAGAGCTCCAAAAGTAATATGTCCAAATCTTTCATGCCAAAGCTTCATATCTTCCACCGGCAATGAAGATTTGACTGAATATGCCTGACTGATTTTTGACAAAACAAAGATCCCTCCTCTATGCTCACCTTGTAAAATACACTTTTTGTCTTTGTGTGATAAGATTTTACAAAGATCTCTCTCAAATACAACTTTAAAACCATCACTCAAAAATGCAGATATAAATAGCAGGTTCGTCTTCATTTTAGGTACATATAGAACATCTCAAATCTGAAAATTACCACCTTCTATTGACTTTGGGTTACTGTACCTTTCCCCACAACATCCAAATCATTTCCATCTGCAACAGTAACTCTTCTACCTGAAGAATAGGAAAGAGAAGAAAACATATCTCTGGAACCTGTCATATGCTTTGTAGCACTTGAGTCAAATATCCAAGGACTTGTTGAAAGAACTTGTAAAGTTGATTGATAAAAAGCTACTTCCTCAATGGTGATACATGCATAAGAATCACCTTGAGATTTCCCTTTTTATCATCTTCTGCAACATTACTTGATGCCTTTTTCTTTTTTGTTGCAGTCCTTTTATAACATGCTGCTTTTAAATGTCTAGGTTGCTTGTAGTAAAAAAATATTACTTCCTTCTTCTTAGAAGACTTCTCTTTAGATGTAGTAGAAACAGAATCTGAAGTAGAAGATGAGAGGGACCTACTTTCCTTCTTGGATTGCTTTTCCTTCTTATCCTTCTTCTTCTTTTTACCCTTTAATGAAGATGAAAGTGCTTCTTCATTCTCTTCCATTCCCTTCAATTGATCTTCATCTTGAAGTAACAAGAACTCTAGCTCTTCAAATATAACCTCTCTATCTCTTGTGGTAAGGGTAAGAGTGGTTATAAAAGATCGATATGAAATAGGAAGTGAATTAATTAGTGTATTTACCATTTCTTCATCTAATATCTCAACTCCTACATTTTAAAGTTGATCTCTCAAGTCAACGAGTCTCCTAATGTGGGTTTGAATTGACTCACCAGCCTTCATCCTTGTATTTGCTAGTTGTCTCCTCAAGTGAGCTTTCCTAGCATGATTTTTGCTCTAAAAAAGATTCTCAAGCTTCAACCAAGCTTGTCTAGAACTTTTGCAAGATCTCATTTATGGTAAAATGTTATTTTTAACACTCATTGCTACGAATGAAAGTGCTTAAGCATCTCGAGCATCCCACCTTGCTTGATCTTTAGTAGGAGGAACTATAGGAAAAGACCTATGTGTGACTCTGGATGTAGAAGTGGTTACCTCTTCTTCATTTGATTTTGTAATAGTAATTCTAGTACCTCTTGAAGTTGTTGTAGCCCCTTCTTTGCCTTCTCGTCTGGGTCTTGTTAAGGATCCATAGACGATACTCCATAAATCCTTTGTCACTAAAATATTCATCATCATGAAACTCCACATGGGATATTTAGAGGATCCATCCAACTTGTCATCAATCTCAATTCTAATCTCACTCATCTTAACTAAGTGTGTATGTCAATTATGCTCTGATATCAAGTGTTGGAATTTGGGGCCCCAGGATTGTTCCAATACTAAAACCTTTTGAGCATACACACTTAATTAATTAAGATGATAAGTGAGAGATAGAAAGAAAGAGATCTTGAGAGAAAGATAGAGAACGTAAGACAAAGCTTACTCACTAAAAAATAGATGTCCAAATTACAACATGGGAGTACTACTCAACCATATAAAGTGGTGCGATAAGAGCCCTCGACTGACAGTATCTATTAAAGGTCATGAGTTTCAAGGAGTTATTGTGGATGGTGGTTCCGACATTAACTTGATGATTGAACATACAATGGAAAGGATTGGACTCCATCCTTCAAGGCTTGCAAATTTCAATGTTACTTTGGAAGATCAAAGCAAAGTAAGGCCCTTGGGAGTGATCCCAAAAGTTCCATTGGAAGTACAAGGTAATCTTTTCATTCTGGATTTTGTGGTATTAAGTCTTCCCCGGGTTGAAGGAGGATTTCCCCTCTTAATTGGAAGACCATGGCTGAGGCATGCAAGTGTCATCCAAGATTGGTAAAGACACTATGTGGGTACAAAAGAAAGTGCAAGAACTGACACAGATACATTTAGAGGAGAGCCCCAATCATCAAGGGAACACCATAATGATGCAATGTGTTGGCATTTGCATGGAACCAGAAACGGAGGACTAACCCCAAATAGAGTTCAAGGAAGAAGATGATATTCTGAATTGGCTCCAACCAGGCAACTCTTCCTCTTGTTTTGGAGTTTTTCTTAATAATTCGTGTACAGATGAATGTTATAATGAAAATGAGGATAAATTTTAGGTTGATGGATTGGGAGAACCCATCACAAACCACAGAAGGTGGAGGCAAACACCCCTCAAATACAACTTGGAGGAGGACGCAACAACAGCCAAGAAGGAAGTTACTAAAGTTAAAGACAAGGTAAAACATACTAGTGAAGAATTTTCTTTACCAATTCAAGAAATCCATGCAGAATGGATGCAGGACAAAGAAGAATATATTGAGATCCAGAACACTCTGGCTTATGCAACAATGCATGAAAAACTATGGGAAGAAAACAAGGTCAAAGATGAGCATGAAGGTACCATGGTAGAGAGAAACCCTATCAAAGAAATACAATTAGGCACTCAGGAAAATAATCATCCAGTTTTGGTGCCTACTTGTTTGTGGAGCCACCCGGAGCTCCTTGCAAAGGTAAAATCTTTCTTAACCCACTATGCAGATGTTTTTGCTTGGCGTTATAAAGACTTAGAAGGAGTGTTTGCCAATTATGGAGAGCACAAAATCCCTTTGGTTGATGGAGCCAAACCAATAAGAGGAAAGAGTTATAGACTTAACCCAAAATATGCTGAAGTTGTTTATGTGGAGATATAGAAGATGGAGGATGGAGGAATCATCATTCTTGTGGAACACTCAGAATGGCTCTCACCTATGGTTATAGTACCAAAGAAGAATACCAACAAAATTAGAATTTGTGTTGACTTTAGAGCACTCAACAAGGTAACCATTCCAGATGGATTCCCCATGCCATTACAGAGCAAGTCATTGAAGAAGTGGCTGGACATGCATTATATAGCTTTATGGATGGCTTTAGTGGCTATAATCAAATATCCATACACCCAGAGGATCGTGAAAAGACTGCTTTTATCACACCTTGGGAAACATATGTGTATGTAAAAATGCCCTTTGGACTCAGAAATGCTCCAGCCACCTTTAACAGAACTGTCAATCTCATTTTTGGACCCTTATTGCTGGAAACACTTAGAATTTTCATAGATGACTTTTCTTCATTTTCAGGATCCCACAAAGAGACCCCTTTAGATTGCTTGGACCATCACTTGCGACAGCTGCAGAATGTTTTTAAGAGATGCAGGGAGACTAAACCAAAGCTCGACCCAAACAAATGTCATTTCCTCGTGACAGAAGAAACCCTCTAGGGACATGTGGTGTCGGCTAAAGGTATGGCTCTAGATCCGGATAAAATTATTTCTATACTAAAATTACCTAAACCCAAATCTCCTAAAGAGATTCAGAGTTTCTTGGGGCATATTGGGTACCACAGAACATTTATCAAAATGTATGCAGAGATAGCTAGGCCACTAGCTAGACTTATAGGTAAAGAAGTGCCCTTTAAATGGGAAGAGGAAGAGGAGAATGCTTATCAGACATTAAGGTCCAAATTGGTGGTTGCACCAATTCTTATCACCCTAGATTGGTCAAAAATTTTTCACGTGCATGTAGATGCCAGTGCATTTGCAGTGGGTGCAGTATTGGCTCAACATAGTGAAGAATTCAAACTTGACAGGCCTATTCAGTATGCTAATCGAATTTTAACTAAAGTTGAAAAAAATTATAGCACAACCAAAAGGGAAGCTCTAGCATTGGTATTTGTCATACAAAAATTTTGTCATTATTTGCTGGGTGTGAAGTTTGTTATCATCACTGATCATCAACCACTCAGGTATTTATTGAACAAGCCACAAGAAACTGGGAGGATATGGAGGTGGCTACTTTTGTTCCAGGAGTTTGATTTTTGTGTAGTCCATAGACCAGGTAAAGAAAATGTCATGGCGAATCACCTATCTAGGATCAATATGATGGATCAAGCAATTGGAGTCAATGATGATTTTCCAGATGCTAATTTGTTTGCGGTACAAGCTCAAGGTTGGTATAATGATATCAAGAATCTCATTAAAATTGGAGTGTATCCGGAGAAGGCAAGTGTTGTGCAAAGAAAGAGACTGTTAATCAAGAGCAGACCTTATACCTTCATTGAAGATAAATTATATAGACAGGGAAAGGACAACATGTTTAGGAAGTGCATGGAAGAAGAAGAAGTGAGGGAAGTCCTTCAATCTGCACATGAAGGAATAGGTGGTGGGCACCTTCCAGGACATATTATGAGTCAGAGGATCCTTGATGCTGGGTTATAATGACCTACATTATTCAAAGATGCAGATGAATGGGGGAAGGCATGTGACATTTTCCAGAGGTGTGGAGCCAAGCCAATAGAGCACATGCACAACTCTTTGATTATTTTCACTTCTTGGCAACCATTTGAGAAGTGGGAGCTAGATTTTGTAGGGCCCATCTACCCTCCATCGTTTCCAAAAAGAGAGAAGTATCTCTTGATCGTCACAGACTATGCGAAAAAAAGTGGGTTGAAGCTATTGCCTCCCTTGATGCACTACATAAAGTGGAGGAGATACGTCTACATGCAGAAAAACAATTGATAGACACTTAGATGAAGAGGAAGGAGGCACATGATTAGAATTTGTGGAACAAAAACATAGAGCCAGGCATGTTAGTTCTTCTCCATAGACCTCAAATACAAACATAAGTCAGAGGAAAATGGCTTCCACATTGGGAAGGACCTTATCGACTCAAAACAATGCTGAACTGGGGTGCTGTGGAGTTAGAGATGCTAAAAGGAGAGGCCTTGTCACTGTTCAATATATTGAGGCTCAAGGCCTATCATCAACACAACTGAAGATTTATGGATCACCTGGAACCTGCAAAACCTGTCCAGGTTGTACATAGCCTTCTCATGTTATTTTTTGTTCAAGTTTTAGTAGTTTTATCCTTTTTTCATGCTTGTTCTTTGCATTTTTAGCAAATTTAGCAACCCTTTCATAGCCTTTGCATACATATAATTTTTGAAATTTTTTGGGAATTTTTCCAACATTTCTAGAATTTTTCTAGCATTTTTCATCCTTTTCAATAGTCATTTTCTTGCTTAATTGGAGGAATAAAGGAAGTTTTGTGTGGTTTTGAGTGAGCAAATTGGCCTAAACCTCTAGGGAATCATCTAAGAATTTTTTCCAGAATATTTTTTTGGACTTTTTTGGTATTTTTTGGTATTTTTCCCTAATTTTAGATATTTTCAAACAAAAAAGAGCCCCCCTATGGATTTTTTTTTCGAAAAGTAAAAAAAAACAAAACAAACAAAAAAATAAAAAAAAACCTAGGAATTTTTTCAGAAAAAAACTCTCTCTCTCTCTCTCTCTCTCTCTCTCCCCCTCCCTCCTGTCGCCCCCCCCCATGCCCCCCCTCCCCATGCCCCCCCTCCCCCCCCCCCCCCCCTTCCCCCCACAAATCCTTTCCTTCTTCCCACATGCATTGACATCATTTTCAAGTACGCCTTTTTTTATTTTCTTATTTTATTTTTATTTTTTTATTTTATTTTATTTTTAATTTTTTAAATTTTAAATTTTATTTTTTGTCCTTTTTTATTGTTTTCTTATATTTTTTATACTCTTATTTATTATTTATTTTTATTAATTTATATATATATATATATATTCAATTATTTTATTTTCTACCCCCTTCTTTTTTTTCTTATCATTTTTTTATGTGTATATTTTCCATGTTTCGTTATTCATCTTGTACCACTCCGATTTTCGTATTTTAAGGGTCATTTTTAGGATTTTTGGCGATGTTGAATCTGATTTTTGGGTTCAAGTGCCCCGATTGCGATGTTTTCTAGGTGGTTTCCTACAACCACTTTGGTATTGACTTCATAGATATCTCTGTTATATGCTATTGGTCCTCCCCTCTTGTCTATCGGATCCCATCGTATTGTAGTCCTTACTAGTTGTCTATGTGTTTTCAGCACTCGTTTGTAGACCATGTACTTGCACTACATCCATGGCTTCTTCAGCTCCCCAGCAGGCTTCATCCATGGCCACTAAGGCGTACTCAAAGCTTCCACCTTCGGCTTTGGACTTACCCACCATCCCTACTGAGGTAGGCCTTTCCCTTCCTATGGCCCCGACACACACCGCACCTGTGGCATCCACTCCCACCGTCCCTGCCGCCCCTATCCACCCAGCACATATGGCCCCCCCACCCTCTATCATTGCCACCTTAGTCCCCTCCGTTCCGCGTGCCCCCTTCCCATGCCCTCCCCCCCCTCTTTCAACCCCTCCCCACCTCTAGGGTAGCCAATCCTTTGCGGCTTCTCTTCTGTGTTTCAACCTCTCTAGATCCTCACTGTATAGCCTGGGGGCTCCCCCACCTGGCCTCCACCTTCCCACTACAGCTCTAACACACTCCGCTGGTTCCAGTGGTCATCCCATACCCAGCTCGGATAGCCGTTCCCATTCTCCTGTTCCATGCCCACCATCGTCATCCATTGTTGATCATCACGTCTCGTCTTCGTCCCTTTCCATTCGACTCCACTTAACCTTGCCACCGATTCCGCTCATCAACCTACTCCCCGAGGGATGCCTTCATTGGGCTAGTCTTTGGCGATCCAACAGTTACTTGATTTTTTCATCCAGCTAGAGGACTATTTTGTCCTAATGAGTTTAAAAATCCTATGTAAACTGTAGGAGAAAGTTTACCATTTCGGTTGAGTCAACTATACTATCTTGACCAATACATATTCAAAATGAAAATTATCCAAGTTAGGACACTTCCTCAAAGACTTTAACTAAAAGTTCTTGGGAATTGTCCATCTATTAAGCAATTACTAACTTCTTGATTCTAGAGTATACTGGACTCTAAGAAATTATTTAGGCTATAACTTGAATCCAAACTTAAATAAATAAGTCAATCTTGGACTTATCATCTTTTGAAGATTAAAAAGGTTCTTGTACAGAACATCCATCTAGGATTGTTCAATTTAGTTATTTAGTTCTAACCAGCTAACCCTGGTTTTTTGCAAAAGGAATCAGACACCATGTCTGAGTCGATTCGAAAAGATTTGGAAAGCGGAAAGAAATAACCAAAACTCTATACAACCAATTCAAACTTCGAAGAAGATACATAAACTTTCTATGAGTCAAAGTCTAGATGACTCAAGACTTTAACTTCTCAAAGATCTGTTTCAACAAGGTATTGAAGCATTTTCTTTATCTTTAAGATACATAAACTGGATTCTCAAAAAGATTCAAACCAACTCGAAAACATCAACCAACCACAAGATACTAGTGTGGTAACCAACATCAGTGTGTCGACCCACTGAAGTTGTATTGATGAGTTTAGTATTTGAATAATGCTTCATTTGAGACTAAGTTTAGGTCACATTCAATCTTTGTGACTCCTTACTCAGAATGCAATTTTTGTGCATTTCATTGAGTCAAAAGAGTGAATTTACCAAGTTACACTAGGAACTTGGTGCTTGACTTAGAGAACAAGGATTACGACCACCACGTACTAGAGAGATGACTCTCCTCCCAACCTTATGCATGTATATATAGCTGCTTGAATCAACAAGGACCACAAATGTAACTAGAGTCCACAAGTGCATGTAAAATCTCCTCCACTCCTTTCATAACTTCCACTAGAGTCCACTAGTGGTTGTTGTACTCACCTCTTGGGTTAAGTATCCCTAGACTCAAGTTAACTCACCTTAACTTGAGTTAGAAGGTTCTAGAGCTCCTTGGGCAAAACTCTCTCCCCATGCTCCCCATTGGAGTTGAACCCAAGACCTCCTCCTTCACAACCATGAGACTTAACCACTAGGCTAAGTGGATTACTTGAATATGAGAGCACATGAACTTATGCTTGAGTCTATTCTTGAGATCTTTGGTCCTATAGACGAGTGACCAAACATTATCCGATTTCAGATCTGTCTGAAGTAGTCAAATCTCTAGACCATACACTTACTTTATTACATTCTTCTCCCCCTTGGGAAAGATTTTCTTCCTCGAAAATAAAGCTATATATATATATATATATATATAACTATAGGCAAGCCCCGAGCCTCATGTTCTTAAACCGGAAAAACATGATCATGTTCTAAAACTAGAAGAACATGTCTCATCTTTGTGGTGGAATCCCTGCCCAAATGATTCAAAACACCATCCGGCTTTGCACTTTGATAAATTGGTCAAAGTACAAAGTAGTGAATGAATAAGAAGGGTGGATCTAAAAACATTCCCAGCCACTTCATTGTTTCTCAATGTGCGATCTAGGCACACACATATGAAATGGATGGATTCCAATTACTAGTCCATTTCTAGGCATGACTGGTGCATGGACTTTAGTAACTAAAATGGAATTTATATCCCAATCAAGACTTTGAGAACTCTTGATTCACTTGAATTTGATTTGGAAAACTTGAAGTTTGGTTGATCCAAACATCTAACTTGGATGTTTGTACAATAATTAACTTCCAACCAACAATTACTTGATTTCGTCACCTGACTTGAGGACTACTTGGTCCTAATAGGTTTGAAAATCTTATTTTAACTATAAGACAAAGTTTTCCATTTACTTTAGATCAATCTTACTATATCTTGACCAAGTCAAACTCAAAATGAAAATCGTCCAATCTTAGGAAACTTTTCTCAAAGACTTTAGCTGAAAGTTCTTGGGAATTGTCAATCTGAAAAGCAATTGCTAACCTCTTTATTCTAGAGTATACTGGACTCTAGGAAATCTTTTATGCTATAACTTGAAGCAAACTCAAATAAATAAGTCCACTTAGACTTATTATCTTTTGACGATTGAAAAGGGTCTTGTACATAACATCTATCTAGTAGGATGTTTTAACTTAGCTACCTAGTTCTAACCGGCTGACCCTTGACTTTTATGAAAAGAATCAGATACTATCTCTGAGTTAAATCCAAAAGATTTGCAAAGCGGAAAGAAATAACTAAAACTTTGTTCAACCAATTCAAACTTCGGAGATACGTAAACTTGCTAAGAGTCAAAGTGTAGATGAAAATGCAAGAGAACAAGGATTAACTCCTTTTGTAACCTCCTACAATGCCTGAAAGAAAGATCAAGATATATTTCTCCGACTTGACAATGAAGTCACATAAGACGTGTTCTCTGTTGGATAAGGGAGAGATTCTGCTAGTGGGAGGTCAAGGGATCAAATCCCATGTGCGACTTGCTGAAGATGGGAATGAGTTTTTTTGTAACCTCCTCTTTGAGGTAGCCTGCCAAAGCAGTATCGACCGTTTTTTTGCACACCCACGAGCAAGAAGCGCCACTCACGAGCGGCTGAATCCATAAAAAGAAACAATAACTAAAGAAGATGATGAATATAATGTGGAAGTCTCCATAGGAGCTAATGAAGAAGATGATGAGCAACCAAGGTCACCATGAAAGCTTGCTCTGATACCAACGCAACATGACTACAATTACGACCACCACGTACTAGAGAGATGACTCTCCTCCCAACCTTATGCCTGTATATATAGCTGCTCGAATCAATGAGGACCACAAATGTAACTAGAGTCCACAAGTGCATGTGCAATCTCCTCCACTCCTTTCATATCTACCACTAGAGTCTACCAGTGGCTGGAGCTCGTCTACTATGTTAGTACCTTCCATTAGAGTCCAACTAGTGGTGGTTGTACTCGCCTCTTGAGTTAAGTCTCCCTGGACTCAAGTTAACTCATGTTAACTTGAGGAACAAGTTAGTGCGGCGACGGGGTGAACACCCCACACAAGCCTCAAAAAAACGCCACACCTCCTTCGTCTATTCTTGAGATCTTTGGTCCTACAGACGAGTGACCAAACGATGTCCGATTTTTGATCTGTCTGAACCGGCCAGATCCTTAGAACATAGACTTACTTTATTACAAGCAAGGATGTGTAGACGGAGAGGCAAGTAAAAGAAAAAGAAGGAAAGTAATTCATTAACCTCTACACTCTACATAGAGCCCCATAGCGGTAGGCACTAGGTTGAAACAAGACACAAGTAAAGAAATGATATAGATGGAAGAAATGCAACTGTCTTGAGGATGTAAAAAAAATTAAAAATTAGACCTTTGAAGCACCACCAATGGAGTTATGTATGCCATTTTAGTTATTGCCAAGTCAAAGAAATACAATTGGACCATCTCCATCTACTTGTTGCATATCACAAAAACATGCAAAGGCCTATGAAGGGATGATAGAGACTAGGAGGGGGAGAATGTGGTAGAGAAGCAAAGAGGACTGAAGACAAGAGAAAGAAAGAAGTACAAGAAAGAAGAGAGAAAAAGAAAACCCCCCAATTCTCAAGAAATGGCTCATTTTCTTTTCCTAAAACCCATTGTAAAACATTGAAAAGATTTGTAAATGCTCTAGAGGATTCCTCTAGATGCATGAATCCTAAAGATTGTAATACTACCTTTGTACAACAAGTAGGAAACTAGTGATTTATAGAGAAAGTGTTGATCTCTTGTGTGAAAGGAACAAAATTAGGGCACATGTATATAAGTCACTTATGACTCTTTTGTAAAGAAATTTTTTCATAATCAAGAGCTAACTTTGAAATTTCGAATTTTCTTCTTGTTATATGTGTACCTTCTTCTTCATGATATTTTTTATATGCTTGAGGCATGGAATGTGTGTCTAGAGGTGTTTTCTACCCCTTTCCCAACTTTTTTCATTGTTTTTGTGTGTGAAGTGTAGGAATTCTTGAAGTGAGAGTAGGTGACTCCCACCACTCTATGTTTTGGTCATAAATTTAAGTACAGACATCGGATCATGATGAGAATAGTAGTGTTAGATGCATCTCATCAAGAGCTTTGAAATTAACCCATTGTGGCCATATTTGGTTATCGAAACTAGGAGATATCAGTTGATTTGTGTCTGCTAATGCATCAAGTATTGTGATACACACTTTGTTGTAAGAACCACCTTCAAATTCTTTTCTAGAAAGCATATCTAGATTATGCTCTTCCACCAAAATGGCCATAGCTCTCTCATTACTCAACCAAATTGAGTGATTTCACTTCTCTGAAATCTGCACTTAGAGACCTATCTTTTGAGTAGTTGGAAGATACCATTTGGTTCCATCTACATACCTATGCAAAGCTTTGAAGTTGGCTATTTGCTACCAATGACTCCCATACAAAAGCTTTTTGATGAGAGGATGATCAAGATCAATTTAGAAACGCAAGAGGACTATATAGCAACTATTTCAAGCACTTGCACATACTTTCACATGGAAATTTTGAAACTTTAGATAAGTTATCTTGTGATTTTCATGCATCTCTACTCTTTTTATGCATTTTTTTGCATCTAGAACAAGCATAGAACATAACATATGCATCAAATGTTCATCCATATTCCTATTTAGCTTTGCAATTTGTATGCAAAGAGGATGGTAGTATTTTCTTTTGCAGGAACTGCAAGGAAGAAATAAGAACATTCAATGTTCTTATCGCTTTTATCCATGCTGCAAGCATGATGGTTTTTATAAAAGGGTGTGGAATGCCCTTTGGTCATATTGTTGTATATTGTTTGCCCGTTGGCACATGTAGAGCACTTAGTTATATTTTCATTTTCCTCTCGAAATGCTACTAAAATTTTCAAAAGTTTTGCAGGCATAAGCATAAAAGTAGAGAAGCATACTAAAAGAGTTGTTGTTTTGTTATTTCTTTATACAAAGGCTTGTGACTGGTTACTTTCTACTGCCACCTTTAATATTAGGTGTATATAAACACATAAATTAAAAAATAAAAATAAAAAACATAAAAAAGAATTTTACTTTTTCCTAGTTATGGATTCAAGACCATCTTCACCACTTAGGGATGACATGCGAATGGATCATCACCCTTCAAATACCATAGAGACCATGAGTGCTAGGATCTCATAGTTAGAGAGCACACTTCATGATATCTTGGAGCACATATGTAGCACCAAGAAAGAAGAAGTAGTACTAGAATGTGATCTTTTGGGAATGGAATTAGATGTTCTAGGTGAGCATCAAAGCCTAGAAGTTTTGAGCAAGAGTGTTCTAGTAAGAGAAGCCGGATGGCAACTTAAGCATCTTAAGCCCCCAAGATATCACGACTCCACTTGCACACGAACTATTGATGTTTTTGAGCAGTGGCTCAACAAGTGGAAGCACTCCTTCAAATTATGCCATATCATGGATGATAGGCATAAGATTCACTAGGCTACCTAAAACCTCATGGATGTTTCCCATAGGTGGTGGCATAAGATCGAACAAGAAAAGTAAGAGCCCACTACATGGGAAAATTTTAAAGTTCTACTTTATAATAACTTTGTACCACCTGATGAGAGGTCTAGAACACTAGAAACTTGGTTTTTCATTAGTCAAAAGAATCAAATGGTTGAAGACTATGTGGATACGTATAGGAAGGTACTTCTTAAAGTACCTGACTCTATTGGAGAGTTTCTCCAAGTTCACAAGTTTGTCTTGGGACTTAGAGAAAATATCCAACCTCTAGTAAGAAAGGAGAGGTGTCACTGTCTAGCACATGTCATATAAATGGATCGAGTCTATGAGGATGGTCATTGGATCATAGGAGCCTAGAGTCGAAGATCCTCATGGACTAAGATGAGTCAGATCTTTTCCACTAGCATTCCTATTTTGACTAGTGCACAACCTCAGAAAGAGGCTAAGCACGTGCACATGATCAAGAAGGATTGAGGAGAAAAATGAAATGTGTCTGCTCTAGCTGAGAGGGCTTATAATAGTCCATCCTTATCCCTGACCAAAAAGAGAAGGAAATGAAAGAAGGATTATGCTATAGATTCTTAGGATAGCACCACATACAAGTAGGGAGTGATGTAGATGAGGATTTTGGTGATTCCCCATCTCAATATAGTGGCCATGATGGTCATAAATAAGGTGCCTTCTATGCCAGATGTTGTGCTTTCACTAGTGGCATAGAAAAGATACTAATTTCTTGATACATAAATCATTGTTATGAGAGGAATTGAGGTAGGATAGCCTTCCTCTTTGGCACTAGGTCTACGAATAATGTCATTAGTTCTTGACTTGTTACAAGGTTACACTTAGACATTGTGTACTCAGAGTATGCCTACACACTAAAGTTAGTTGATGGGAAGGGTACTAAGACATGTGACCAATGAGTAGTAGGTATACCATCCAAATCTAGTCCTATGAGAATAGATTGAATTTTGAGATAGCATGAGTAACCCATTATGATGTATTCCTAAGTAAAACATGGCGTGCTAGAAAACGACCAATCAAAGATTTTGATTCACATGTCTATCAGTTTGAGCATGAGGGGGGACAATTATTGATTTGTGGAGAGCTATATATCCAAGAGATGCAAAGTGAAGATGGTGGTGGCAAAAGACTAACCAACCCCAAATCAGCCATGAGGCATTTGAGCCACACACACTCAAGAGTCACTGTGAAAGCTTTCCTATACTCAGCCTCACAAGTGGAAGTGGCCATAGTAGGCTACTTCTTGCTCAACCAAGATATACATGAGCTACCAAGCATGAAGGAAAAACCACTGGTTGACACACAAGTGTCATAGCAACCAGCCCAATCACTATCAAAAAAAGCATGCAAATCTAGCAATAGTGATCCCCCCTTGGGATAAAACAATCCAAGTAGCCGATTACCACTCAAGTAGCAAAAGATGCGCTTAACCACCTGCGAATGCTTGACACCTAGGCAATGCATAAACCTGCTCATCTATGAGAAGCAAACTGAATATCTGGACGAGTAATGCATAAGTAAATCAAGCACCCAACAACCTGCTGATAGAGAACATCATCAAATGCATCCCCAACATCATGAAGACTCAATCCTAAACCTGTCTCCATAGGAGTGGCAATAGGCTTAAAATCTTCAAGGCCAAAATGCTACAATAATGTGTCAATATATTTCGTTTGACACAAAGTCATTCCACCATCAACTTGCATAAAGTAATGCCCAAATAGTGACGCAAATGCTCCAAATCAGACATGTCAAATGAGGCATGCAAATCAGCCTTAAAATCAGCAATATGCATGTCATGAGGACCAGTGAGCAGCATGTCACGAACATATACACAACAATGATCAGAAGCACATCAATAGCCCGCTTAACATATAAGGTGCTTTCAGTTCGACTGCTCTCAAAACCATGTGCAATGCAATATGCATGTATCTTTTCATACCAAGCACGTGGTGCTTGCTTTAAACCATATAATGCCTTCTTTAACTTGCACACCTGGTTTTCATGCCCTTTCTGCACAAAGCCATGAGGCTGGAAAACATACACTTCTTCAAGCAAGTCACCATTCAGAAATGCTCTTTTAATTTCCAACTGATGTACATTCCAACCATGATGAGCTACAAGTTCACAGATGCTACAAACAACAGTCATTCGGCAAGTAGGAGCAAAGGTTTCATAAAAATCAATGCCTCTTTCCTGCACATAACCTTTTGCAACAAGCCTAGCCTTAAACCTCTCAATTGTACCATCAAGCTTGTATACCCACTTAGTACCAATGGCCTTCTTTCCAGGAGGCAAGTCACATAAAGACCAAGTACCATTCTTCATTATAGCATCATATTTAGATTGCATAGAAGCCATCCAATTTTCTGAATTTTGTGCTTCATCAAATGAAATAGGCTCATTCTCATCATAGAGACTAGATTCAACCATAGCATAACAATCTCATGCAAAAGAGGCACTATGAGAGCTTGAACAAGTACAACATGACAGAGTTGCATCTCATTTGCTGTCACACAAAGTTTGCACCATCCATTTTGGCATAGTTTTTGCTTGCTCAATATCAACTTTCTCATCAACAAGTGCATCATGTAAATATGCATCACATGGAATGATCTGCATCATCACATGAAACCTGCAAAGGCTGAGAATTTGCGTCATTAGGACCAACACTAGACTGTCCACCTGTAAAAGAGGCAGTAAAGTATCATACATGCCTTTGGCACTAACAAATGTCTCCT
The DNA here is from genome assembly GCA_020310875.1 of Ceratopteris richardii. NCBI lineage: Eukaryota > Viridiplantae > Streptophyta > Polypodiopsida > Polypodiales > Pteridaceae > Ceratopteris > Ceratopteris richardii. The sequence continues at coordinate 159,841,035 of CM035424.1, forward strand.
TAGTACATGAAAGTAATGGCTCAATAGCATCTTCCATAAAATCAAAATCACAGCTAACCAAAATGTGTTTAGTTCATGGATGATACAGACGATAGCCTTTACTTTCAAAACTATACCCAACAAAAATACATTTTACTTCTTTATCATCCAATTTTTTGCGATGTTGTTCAGGCACTAATGCATATTCCAAACAACCAAAGACATGCAGATGAGCAACAGATGGCTTGCGACCATGCCAAGCCTCATATAGAGTGATAGACTGCAGCGCTTTAGTGGGACTCCTATTAAGTACATATGTTGCACACATGACCACCTCAAGCCAAAAACTATGTGGTAAGGCCTGAGTCTTGACCATACACCTTTCCATCTCCATGAGTGACGTGTTCTTCCATTCAACAATTCCATTATGTTGAGGTGTATACGGCATTATACACTGATGTTTTATCTCACATTAAGCCAGAAATGCATTAAAGTCAGAAGACATATATTCCCCCCCTCGATCAAAATGTAGGGTGCCCATTTTACATGCTGACATATTTTCAGCCAAAACCAAAAATTTTTTGAAGCACATAAACACTTTGGACTTTGCCTTCAATGGATAAACCCATGCATGCCTGGAAAAATCATCGATGAAAGTCACAAAGTAAAGATAGTTCCCAAAAGAAGATGTCTGGATAGGACCACAGACATCACTATGTACAAGCTACAATTTCTGAGTAGCCCAAACTGAACCATCTTTTGGAGAGGAATACACTACATTTTGCCCAAAATATAGCCTTCACAAAACATGTTTTCCAGGTGCCCCAAGTTTGGGCAAAGAGGACACCATTTCAGTTTTCTGTAGGCATAGCAAACTAGCGAAATTCAGATGACCAAAGCATGCATGCCAAAGCATGCATGCCAAAGCATGCATGCCAAAGCTTTGCATTTGACATAGCTTGAGAATCATGTATTGCACATGTGGAATCATTTATAGATCTTTCATATTCTATGAGCTTATACATCCCACGACACAAAATGCCAGAAGTGATAATGATGTCGCCATTTGATAGATCATGAACTATACATCTATCCTCAACAAATTTCACAACCAAGCCAATCTTGTCTAATGGAGAAACTATAACATATTTTTCTTGATTCCTGGCATAAATAAAGCATCTGACAAAGTGAAAGAACTACCATTAGAAATATTCAAAATGATCTCACCAAGTCCCATGATAGGATAAGAGGAGTTGTGTGCACAGATACCAATTGTTCGAGTTAGACATCTGCGGAAGCACATGAAGAACACAAGGAAGAAGGAGAAACTTGGAGCACAACACACAAGACGGAATGTATTACCACTAGAATGTACAAAGATAAGTAGCCGGTTAGGGCAATAGGTGTATATACAAGCCGAGGGAAAAGAACCTCCTAAAGAGGGAAAAAGGTGCCCCGACAGTCCTAGAGTGTTCACACACATCACTACCTAAATATAACAACATAGGTGCTACTTTGGAAGCTCAACAAACACAATTTTGTTATGGTTTCTTAAAATTTGAGGCATCAACCTTTAGTAGAACCTTCAAAGAATACATGAGAATAAAAAACAAATAAATCACAGAGATTGTTTGATACCTTAGATGAGGGTAAGGAAATGTCGACTTGCATGATTTTCACTTTCTTTTGTAAGCATTTTTCCTCCTCTCTTCTGGAAGTCTTGTTCTCCTTCTTCCTCTTAGCATGGAGAGTTCACTTTCTCCTCTTTTCTCCTTGAAGTTCTTTATCTTATCTCCTCTTTTCTTGTTGGTTCTTTTCTCTCATCACCTCTTGTTTGAGCACATGTGGTGAATCCATGGAGAAGTGTGTGAATCAGTAGAGGAGCTATAGAAATGAAAAGTCCTTCCCTTTTCCCATAGATTTTTCATCATAGTTGGCTTGCTTTGGCTCTTCTTCTTCATTCGAAGGAAACAAATAGAGGTGAGATACATGCTCTTCATCTTTTCTAAGGAAGTAAAGAGAGGCGAGAGACTTCTTCTTCCTATTTGCTTGCTCTTCTTGCTCTTGGAGTGGCTCTCATAAGAAAAGAGACCATGAACATGGAGGAGAAACGGGGCTCAAAAATAGAGAGGTATCTTAAAGAAGTTCTCCTAGATGGAAGTGTGATATGAGAGAAATGTGTTCTTCATAGCATTCTTAGCATGTTCTCTATACCTCTTACGGAGTATGTCTCTCTCTTCGTAGCCATCCATCATCTCTTCATGAGCCAAAGTTACTATGCCCAAAGTAAGTATGCCCAAAATGACTAGCATAGGTTCACATGTGGCTCTTTGTTGTGATGGGATAAATGGATTTGTAGTCCTAAAGCCTTAGCAATGCACTTAGGCTTGCTAATTGCACCAACATTAAGGGGTACCAAGAACTCCTACATAGTTGTTAGACATTAGTCTATAGAGACCATTACATGTGTGTTTTGGACAAGGATTGAGGTTAGCAAAGGCCCCTAGCTCAAGGGAACATCCGACGGTAAGTAAGGGGTAATGGGAATGAGGGTGCAATGTCCACACAAGACCATTCGAGAGTATTAATATCAAAATTTCTGCACTTACAAAATTTTGCACTTACAAAAAATTAATATCAAAATGGTCGAGCCCTTATAAATTGTGCACTTACAAAATCTGTGCTAAAATCTAAATTTTAACTCAAATTGGATCTACTTTCCACTTTTTTCTAGTGCATTCCATAGGCGTCAATGACCTAGAAATCAGCCATACAATTCCTTTCCGAGTTTGGAAGTGAAATAATGCCAAAGAAACCTCAAAAAGGGTTTCCCACATCATTTTTTGTAACTGTTGAGAAATGACTATCGAGAAAAAATTCCCTGCCCATACCTATCAAATACCCCCCATTTCTAATGACAAAACTTGCAAGATAATCTTCTCAACAAACCAAAAAAAAGGTTCTATAATCTGACACTCGAGGAAAGAGAAGCATGCATTTGACATTGATCGATTACTAGTCAGTCATTGGTTGGAAACCATGTGTGTAGGCGCTAGTTTGGAAGCTCGCCAAACACAATTTGGATAAAGTTTCATTATATTTGAGGCATGAACCTTTAGTAGAAGCTCCAAAGAATACATGAGAACAAAAAAGAAATAAATCAGAGACACTCTTTGATAGCTTAGATGTGTTGGGCAAGAAAATATCCGCTTGCATGGTTTTCACTATCTCTTGTACGCACTTTTCCTCCTCTCTTCTGAAAGTCTTGTTCTCCTTCTTCCTCTTAGCATCGAGAGTTCACTTTCTAGTCTTTTCTCCTTGAAGACCTTCACCTCCTCTTCTCCTTGCTCCTCATCACCTCTTGTCTAAGCACATGTGGTGAATCCATGGAGACGTGTGTAAATGAGTAGAGGAGCTAGAGAAATCAAAAGTCCTTCCATTTTCCCATAGCTTTCTCATCATAGTTGGCTTGTTTTGGCTCTTCTTCTTCATTCGAAGGAAACAAATAAGGAAGTAAAGAGAGGCGGGAGACTTGTCTCTTCTTGCTCTCTGAGTGGCTGCTCTTATAAGAAAAGAGACCACGCACATGGAGGAGGAATGGGGCTCAAAAATAGAGAGGTATCCTCAAGAAGTGTGATATGAGACAAATGTGTTCTTCTCTCCGCAAGTTCTCTATACATCTCTCTCTCCGTATGTATCTCTCTTCGTAGCGATCCATCATCTCTTCATGAGCCTATTTATGTGGCGCAGCCCGTGAACTCACGTTCTCTCTCTCTCTCTCTCTCTCTCTCTCTCGGGGAGGAGAGAGAGAATCCATCTGACTCCCTCTCTCTCTAAATCGTTGGTGCCTGGCGAGGTCCCAGATTGCATGTGACCGAAAGCCTGGCTTTGATACCATTAGCTTAGAAGATAATCTTGCAAACGTGAAGAAGGTGACGGAAAGACTGGCTTTGATACCATTATTTTAGAAGATAGATCTTGCAAACGTGAAGAAGGTGACGGAGCTTTCCTGGCTTTTCTTTTTTTTTTTTTTGCCCAAAAGGAAGTTTGGCCATAGCCTAGTCTCCCAAGGAAAGCCAAGAGATAGAGTTGCCACACACAACCATTAATAGATAAGATGGTATTTTGTTTGTTGGAGAACTCTCTCCCTAGCCTTTCATTGACACATAAAAGCTTAAAGTTATCATATCTTAATTTAATTTTAGAGCAAGATACCACAACTCATTACTTGATTGACTTATAGACAAGTCGAAATTTGTAATGTGCTATTTCATATTATATATACCTTTGTTTATTCTTAGTACATATTCAACACTCCAAGTTGTCTCATTTGGTGATGCATCCTTTGAACTTAATGTTCTAGTTTTTTTTTTTTTGCCTTACATATCTAACTTAATTTGAAGTTCACTAAGAATATGAACAGACGCAATTAAAGAATTAAGAAAGGAAAAAAATTAGATGTGAAAGATCATGTTTCTTTTCACAAATCTTCTCTTCAGGTTTCATGTAGTAATTGTAAAGATTCATTTATTAGTGTACAAAATTGCTTATATAATACTCTAGCATTTTTCCTTCACTTAGTAATAATCATGCCATTAGCAATGAAAATGCCCACTTGAGCATGATTTTCATTTTCTCTCCTAAGCACTTTTCCTCCTGTCTTTTTGAAGTCTTGCTTCTCCTTCTTCCTCTTTGCTTGGAAAGCTCACTTTCTCCTCTTTGCTCCTTGAAGATCTTTACCTCCTCTTCTCCGTTCGTCTTCTTTCCTTCCTCCTCATCACGTCTTCTCTGAGCACATGTGGTGAATCCATGGAGAAGTGTGTGAATGAGTAGAGGAGCTAGAGAAATGAAAAGTCCTTCCATTTCCCTATACCTTCGTGATCGTAGTGGCTTGCTTCGGCTCTTCTTCTTCTTCTTCTTTCCAAGGAAACAGATAGAGGCGAAACACATGCCCATCATCTTTCCTAAGGAACTAAAGAGGAGTGAGAGACATGGTCTTCCTCTTTCCTTGCTCTTCGTGCTCTCTCACTGGCTCTCATAAGAAGAGAGACCATGCAATGGAGGTTCAAAAAGAGAGAGGTATCCTCAAGTTCTCCTACATGGAAGCGTGATATGAGAGAAACGTGTTCTTCATAGCATTCTCCGCAAGTTCTGTATACCTCTTACGCCCTATGCCTCTCTCTTCGTAGCCATCCATCATCTCTCCATGAGCTCACGGGAAAGCAATGAGAAGTCTAGTAAGTTCCACATGCAACTCTGCAGGTCCTTCAAATAGCACATGTCGACATTTAATTTCTTGTATCAGAGGAAGAGAGTGGAAGCGCACCCTCTCTCTCTCTCTCCCCGGAGAGAGAGAGAGAGAGAGAGAGAGAGAGAGAGAGAGAGAGAGAGAGAGAGAGAGAGAGAGAGAGAGAGAGACCTTCTAACTCCCTGTGTCTCTAAATCGTGCCACAGCTGGCGAGGTCCCAGATTGCATGTGACCGAAGGTGAAGAAGGTACACCATTTTAGAAGATAAACTTGCGAACGTGAAGAAGGTGACGGAAAGCCTGGCTTTGGTACACCATTTTTTTAGAAGACAGAGAGATTGCATGTGCGAACGTGAAGAAGGTGACGATAAGCCTCGTTCTGATACCATTATTTTAGAAAATAGATCTTGCAAGCGTGAAGAAGATGACGGAAGGCTTTGATACCATTATATTAGAGGATAGATGGCATGTGCAAACGTGAAGAAGGTGACGGAAAGCCTGGCTTTGATACCATAGTTTTAGAAGGTAATCTTGCAAACGTGAAGGAGGTGACGGAGAGTCTGGCTTTGATACCATTATTTTAGAAGACAGATCTTGCAAACTTGAAGAGGGTGACCGAAACCTCCACAATTAGAACATGATAGAACCAAGGGATAGAGTTGAGACACACAATAGATGAGAGAGGCATACGGTATAGAGAACTTGCTTGATATATCTGCTCATACTTGTTTGATGTGATGGAGAACTCTCTTTGCACCCATAATTTCCCATCCACCACACCCAAGTGATGTGATGGAGAACTCTCTCTCCACCCATCCTTTCCCATCCACCACATTAACACATTAAAGCTCAAAGCCTTCCTTTATGCATGCATACTTATTGAAAACAAAGTTATCATACCTTACTTTAATTTTAGAACAAGATATCATATGTGTGATGGTACTTTTATTATTTTACCAATTAATTCATCTTTTGCAACTTGTTTTGATCAATAGGTGTTTTTAATCTTGGAAATCCAAGCCCATTGTTTGGACTTTCATCATTACTTGAATGATTTATAGACAATTCAAAATTTGTAATTTGATATTTCATATTTTATTTACCTTTGTTTATTCTTACTACATATTCAACACTTCAAGTTGTCTCAATTGGGGATGCATCCTTTGAACTTAGGCTTCTAGACCATGCAATCACTTTTATAGGTGTCTTAAGCAAGTTTGTAGGTCCACTTAGCATCGTGGTTGTTCTTCCTTCTCTTCGGATTCTTATTTCTCAATATAAACCTAAGAGCCTGTGTGAACACTATGAAGGCATCTCATTCATAAAAAACAACATCTTTAATTTTTTGGATTTCCTTTGTAGTAGAATTGTAACAATGATAACTTTTGCTCTAGCATGTGCCCAACGAATGTTTTATTTGCCCTATGTCTCTAAGTTGGTGTGAAGTTCACTAAGAATATGGACATAAACAATGAAGAAAAAGGAAGAAAAAAATTACATGTGAAAGATCAAGTTTCTTTTCACAAGTCTTATCTTCGAGTTTCATGTATTAATTATAAATATTCATTTGATAGTGTAGAAAATTGGTTATATAGCCTCTACCTAGAAATAATCTAGCATTTTTCCTTCGCTTAGTAATACTCATGCAATTAGCAATGTTTCTATACTTTTTCTCTAGCACTCCATTAGTTTCTACCATGCATCTGCAAGTAAGTTTCTTGAAAATTCCATGTTCATCCAAATTAAAGTATGCTAAAATAAGGTGATAAGTACTCATCATTGTCATCTACTCATAAAAATCTTTTGTATAAAGCTATTTCTCATTTCTTTAATTGTCAAATCTTTTGAGAGGATCTAAGAATTAGATTTTATCTTTAAGAAAAGAGACCCATATCTTTCTAAAGCCTCATGCATTCTCTATATGAAGATGAAATGGAGCAAGAGGAGCGGTTGGTAAATCAAGTATCACCAAAGAATAAAGAAGATATATTGAAGATGAAATAGGATGAGAGATACATGGAGGAAAACAAGAAATATCAAAGAAAGTTTCTCCTTTTGTTCTTTGCAAATCGTAACATATTCTACTATTTTCTAGAGGTAAGGGAGAACAACATATTGTTGGGGGAGAGCTCAACCATAGAAAAGTAGAAGGAACGAAAAACACTTACCTACATTGGATGCTTGATGTGATGTTCAACCATTGAATATTACCTTATCAAGTTTATGAAAGCATCTTGATGATGGAAAGTACAATCTATGAAAAGATGTGATGAAAGCATATTTGTATACAAACCTATTGTATGAAGTTGTAGATGGTAGTAAGATAAACTCCAACTTATTTCAACATCTTGGGTTAGGTTCATATCACCTCCCTGTAGAACCTCCCATGACATTTGGAAGATACTGGTAGATCTGTACGAAGACACATTCAAAGATCACCACACTTGAGGCTAAGTCTCTAAGTTTGAATATAAATCCATAATATCTAAGCATAAACATCATCACTCAATTCAAGGAGTGGGAATGGCCATTGACATTGTGTGGAGGAATCATTTCCAATCAAGGTATGGAAATTCATCTCCTAGAAGACTCTCAAGTAATCGTGAGATATTTTTCATGACTTTGTACATATCCAACATAAATTTCAAGTGGTAGGATTTATGATGCTCACTTCTCCTTCATGATCCAACATGAAGAACAAAAGATTCTAGGAATCATTGTAACAAGCAATCAATATAACAATAAGCATGCATGTAGGGGCCAATCAAATAAAGCTTTAACATGCAAATTTTGCTGGAATGGATGGCATTTAAGAAATATTTTACTATCGAAGGAAGAAATATTCCTCCAATCGTACCAACAATCGCAATTAGTTTTCACAACTAAATCCATTATCGCAACAAAAAAATATTTTTATCTAGAGAAGACAATGCATTTTTAGCATCAAATTCAATGGATGAGTGTATCTTTGATAGTGGCTTCATGTTACACTTAAAGGATTATCAAAGGAAAATAAACCTTGGTAATAACAAAAATATGGCACAGGCAAAGTTAATCAATGGAGAAACAATGGAAATTAGCAATGTCCTTTACATGCTTATTTAAAAACCTTCTATCTATGAAGTCCATAACCCAACCCCAAAAACCTATTTGATGAAGGCTCAATTCAAGTGGATTGTTTCTGAGGATGAAGCGAGAGAATGAATTCTTTATTCTTTGATGTGATGAATGCTCATTTCTCAACACTCTCTAACCTTGATTAACACATTAAATCTCAAATCCTGACTTCATGTATGCATACTTTTTTAAAACAAAGTTATAATACCTTAATTTTGGATATTTTTAAACTTAGGAGCACCCAAGGAGAAGAAAGGGAAAGCTTTAATTTCTTGTTTGAGTAAAAGTGAGATTCCTTGCATTTTCCTTCTTGATTTCTATTTCCAAGAAAAAGCATAATTTTTGCAATGGCAAGAAGACCTTCAATTGTAGAAAAAGTGGATGAATGGTCCACCCAATGCTTATCAAGAAGATCTCAACTCCTCCCTATGGCATGCTTATAATTTGTACTACCTATTGGCATATGCCTCATAGTCTAATCAATCCATTTTCTATGTATCAAAAATCTTTCTGGATGATGAAAAGTGCAAGCGGCACTTTAATGAACACATTTTGATCTAGTAAAAAAAACCAAAGAGATAAACCATGTCAAGGATATATGAAAAATATAGGATTTAATGAATATCTAGATATAATCATTAAAAATATAGCTTCCTAACAATGTTTCCAAGTCATTAGGATATTGAAAGATTCTCTATCAATGAAATCATGCCCTACAATCAGAATAATAGGCTTGTATGGGACATCACTACATTTCAAACAACACAAGAATGCATACATCTTGTCTTCAGAGCCCATTAAGATCCATGTTTTCTCTTTCATCATAGCATGCATTTATCCTTAGTCTCTACCACTCCTCATTTTGTACCACATGAAAAAGAAGCGCATATAGTCAGTCCTCTTGATACATGCTAATATTCTTATTCATAAAAGAAGCTCACTATTCCTCATTACTTTGTACACATATTCTCATCCCTTCTCGACACCTTGTTTTATCACTATTAGCCTAATAAATCCTTTTATAAAACTCTATAATCATACATAGGATTCCACTAGCTTGATTACTCCCTTAGCTACCTCTTATTTCCCTCCCTATTCTCATATGATGTAGTTAATATCCTAAGTTCACCCATAAATCAGGGCTACCATATCCCATCTCATCCTTACTCCCAAATGTATTTCATGCCAATCTTTCCATATCTTGTTTCCTATGTTTCCATCCATCATTCATTCTCCACCATCTACTATCCATATCCACTACGTCTTTGTTGTCATATTCTATTCTTTTCACTCATTATATTGTACCCTATAAGAAGAAAGTTCACCTTGAGTCTCTAAATCACCACCCCTAATCTTCTTAAGTTCATATACTCAACCTTTTCCTTCATAAATAAATGACCCACCATTTCTTTATGCATCACCATCTCTTATGCATCACTCTACTTGTCACTCTAGCACAATGGCAACTACCAATGTGAGGAGATCCACCTCATAATTGTCAATCCAGGAAGACATGAAGAAGGTATGAAGACCATGAGCAAGTGAGAGTGCAAGTGTGAGAGTGAGAGGCCCACATGCATGCACACACATACAAACACATGCACACATGGCAAGAAAAAGAGTGGAACAATGGAATCCTCAATTAACAAGCTCAAAGAAAGCATATAACACTCAAGAATTGCTTCACTCTCCAATGAGCTAACCCCAAAAATGAGCTTTCTAGCTCGTTTTATAGTTTTTCACTAGCTTTGGCTCTCTTCAGACCTAGTGTCCGACCCAGTTAAAAATTAGGTTCAGGGCTTATTTGAGGGCTCAAACAAAGACTAAATATTATAAAAATTGGTATGTAGACATTTCTAATACTCCTCAAGCTCAAGAACTCCTTGGCTTGAACAAAATGGAGCTGCAAAAATTTTAAATGATATTTACAATGGATTTGAGTGATGAAAATCACTTTTTATGTAGGGATTTCATCTGAAAATTTGACATACTTCTTGGAGCTCCCTACATGCTCCCTCTTCTTGTGCGTCCACTTCTTCGATGTGTTCTTGCACCTTGTGCTTGACCTTGAGTGTCAACACTTCCCCCCCCCCTCTCAAGCCTGTCATCCTTGATAGACCTTTGTACGAGTGGGTGTTCCATGTAGTACTTTGAGAGGTAGTATTCATCATGTATGAGTAAGAGCGGTTTGCCTTCTCTTGTTTGCCATTTTTTCACTCGTGAGCCTTTGCAAGTTTTAGTCCCATTGTATGTACCTCTTTCTAGGATTCCCTCATGACAGTGTATCTTTGAGCTTTCGCAAATTCCAAGTTCCTCAAAAGGGGTTGTCAATGTTGATTTTGAGCAGCTATCGGCTTTGAATTGCTTCATAGGTATTGATGTGGTAACCTTGATGTCCTCTGGATCTTTCGAACATATGTTTCATAGTTCTCATGCCATGTACTTGTAACCCATAATGAATGATGGGTAATTGTGTTAGTGCATGGGTTGAAGCAAACATGTGCCTTGTGCATGGCCTTGTAATATGGCCCTATGCATGCTTACTTGGGTACTTTGTTGTAAGAAGTATGGTGCAAGAAATTGGGCCTTGAGCTAAGTGCTCAAGTGTATGCTGATGATGAGGTTTCCTAATCTATCATCATAAAAATGTTTCCACACTAGGAGATTCTTACCATGGTGAATGGTTGGTTGATGTTCATCTCTTTGTGGTGTACTCCTTTCATGGTGATTGACCATTGGATTCTCCTCTGTTGCTCATGGATGTCCTTGTTGATGGTTCACTAATGAGATTATTTGAGCATATGGTCCTATCCCTTGTCTTTTTCTTTTCTTTCTTTCTTTGTTTTTTGAAACAATGTCACAAGACAAGAAGAATGAGGTTTATATCAATAAAATAGTTTACATATGTCAAATGTGCATGTGTCATGTGCTTGGGATTCTCAACTCTATCTATGCATGGCCTTGTAATGTGGCCCTATATCAATGCATATTGTGGAAATGCATGATATTAATTCCTTTCCAAGTTGGGAAGTGAAATAATTCCAAAAAGACCTCAAAAATATTCACCAACATCATTATTGTAACTATGGAGCAATGACCACTGAGAAAAAATTCCCTACCCAAACCTAGCAAATATCCCCCTTTTCCAATGACAAAGGTTGCAAGATAATCTTGCCAACAAACAAAAAAATAACTCTAAAATCTGACACCCGAGGAAAGAGAATCATGCATTTGACATTGATCGACTACTAGTGAGTCATTGGTTGGAAACCATGTGTGTAGGTGCTACTTTGGAAGCTCCCCAAACACAACTTGGACATAGTTTCTTAATATTTGAGGAATGAACCTTTAGTAGAATCTCCAAAGTATACATGAGAATGAAAAACAAACAGATCAAAGACATTGTTTGATACCTTAGATGAGGGCAAGAAAACATCCGCTTGCATGACTTTCACTTTCTCTTGTAAGAATGTTTTCTCCTCTCTTCTTGAAATCTTGTTCTCCTCCTTCCTCTAAGCTGGGAGAGTTCACTTTATTGTCTTTTCTCCTTGAAGACCTTTACCTCCTCTTCTCCTTTCTTGTTGATTCTTTTCTCCTCATCACCTCTTGTGTAAGCACATATGGTGAATCCATGGAAAAGTGTGTAAATGAGTAGAGGAGCTAGAGAAATTAAAATTCCTTACATTTTCCCATAGCGTCCTCATCATAGTTGGCTTTCTTTGACTCTTCTTCTTCGTTCAAATGATACAAATACAGGTGAGATACATGCTCTTCATATTTCCTAAGGAAGTAAAAAGAGACGAGAGAACTTTTCTTCCTATTTGCTTGCTCTTCTTGCTCTTTGCGTGGCTCTCATAAGAAAAGAGACCATGCACATGGAGTAGGAATGGCGCTCAAAAATAAAGAGGTATCCTCAAGAAATTCTCCTTGATGGAAGTGTGATATGAGAGAAATGTGTTCTGCATAGAATTCTATGCAAGTTCTCTATACATCTTATGCCGTATATATCTCTCTTTGTAGCCATCCATCATCTCTTCATAAGCCTATTTATGTGCAACAAAGAGCAAAACCAAAGGATCTATGGAAAAGGGATGGATGCTTGAGGAGTACATGTACTATGTTACTAAATACCTTGAAAGAGTTCATGGAGAAGCTCCACATGCATGGACTAACAAGTCTTCTTCAGAATTTACAAATGAGTTATTATCAGGTAAGGAAGTTCCATTTCGATTTACATTACAAGAAAAAGTGATATTTCTACTTTTATTACATATAATATCGAATGCATGCAAGCATTTGTTAATGAGTATGATCAAGAACTTCAAAATATGTGAAGTAAAAAATAGAGAAACTAAAGATATAAACCTAATCTCGATAGTAATGAGAATACATATATATTGTCTTTCATGAATTGGCTACATACTCGTGTGCAATGAGCCAATGCAAATAATGAACAAATCTCAAATGAGCAAAGGGAGTTAATGATAGGTTGTGAAAGAAACATAACTTAATTGTACTAATATTCTATTTTTACACATATGTGTATATTAGTTTCTCTTCTAATAATCTATCTATTATTGCAAGCCCAAATGATCAATAATATGTGGGCTTATGGACAACATATCACAATCAATCTTATTGATTCTTCATGTAAAATGGAGGATTCAAGCATTATCGCTTCTTTCAAACAATTATCACGTGCTAGTTCAAAAGATATGAACCTTATAGATAGTGAACTTGGATATGTAGGAACAGTTGTTGGTATCTACAAAATATCATTTCATATCTTCAAAGAGTTTAAAAACTTATACTTTTTATGATAAATTTATTTTTTTCTTAAGCACACAATTATAAAGTTTTGTTTTTTTCTATATTTTGATAAGTTATTTTTGCGGGTTGATAAGTTTCGAGCCTAGTAGAAAGGTAACAATTCCACATTGAAAAGGGAAATATCTAGGTTTTGGGCAATTAAATCTTCAAAATTAATGAAAAGATTAATAGGAAAACCATATATTCTTCATAGTCATATTGAACAAGTATTTTTTTAATAAAAAGCCTAATGCTCAGCCTTGGTGGCAAGTCACTCATGTTCAACCTAGAGGTTATTCATTGTTTGATAACTTTATTGTTAAAGAGATCAAAATATTCTGTTGATGATTCATGATAAATACTGATTTACTGACATCTCAAAGAGAAATTAGAATCATTCTACATGACAATGATAATAAACTACTTGATGAGAACAATAATAGACTAAGTGCTGATTCTATAGATGATGAAGAGGAACTACTAGAAATCCATATTAGTCAATCAAGAGATTATGTCATTTATGAGAACACAGATCTAACAATAGAAGAAATAACAAAAATCAATAAAGATAATGAAGATGAGACTATATTGATGTGTTACCAAAATGATGGTAATAATGAAAACACATGATTGGATTAACAGTAGATCACCCTCTTTTCATTTGGAATATGAAATGAATCCCACCATAGAGATAAAATATATTCCTGTAGGTCAGAACATTATGCTTGACGAAAGATCTTAAGTTTTTCCCAAAGACCTCTATAGCTTTCTAGCTCGAGTTAACGATCCTTAACTTGAATCATTTGAATGAGTATAACATAATAGATTCCCCTTTATTAGAATGGAATACGAGTTCAATCCCACCACAAATATGAAAACATGTTCTTTTAAGTTAGAACATGAAGCTTGGGGATATGCCTACAATTTTGTATATAGCTTTATTTTCGAGGACAAAAGTCTCTCCGATGTATGTATGCATGTGTATGATACATGTCTATGTATTTGGATATGAGTGTGATAAATGCATGTGTATGTATGCATACACACACGCACATACACACGTGCACACACACACACACATATATACATACACACATATATATATATATATATATATATATATATATATATATATATATATATATATATATATATATATATATATATATATATGTGTGTGTGTGTGTGTGTGTGTGTATGTGTGTGTTTCATGTGTATGTATGTGTGTGCATGTGTGTGATTATGTCTATGTATATGGATGTGAGTGTGATTTATGCATGTATATATATGCATGTGTGTGTGTGTTAATCTATATACATATGCATATGTGTATTCCTGTATCTATGTATGCATATGTGTGTTTGATGTGTATGTATATGCATGTATATATATATATATATATATATATATATATATATATATATATATATATATATATATATATGAGTGTGTGTGTATTTGAATGATGTGTATGTATCTATATTTGTATTATGGCCCTTATTGATTCGAGTAGCTATATATAGAGAGGCATAAGGTTGGGAGGAGAGTCATCTCTCTAGCAGGTGGTGGAATCTTTTCTCGAATAAATGCAAACTGAAATCTACATCATAGTGTACTACATTTGTACATATGTATATTTGGTGTATATTTGTATTCCTAGAATCCTACTATATTTACTCTTCTTTTCAGATTATTATATGGTCCTCATTGATTTGAGTAGTCAATGACTTGTGTTCAATGTAGGTGATGCGTCTGCACTCGAATACAAGCTATTGAAATCAACATGCGATGATAAGAAGAGGAATAGATGAGAGAGGCATATGGTATAGAGAAATTGTTTGATATATAAGCTCATACTTGTTTGATGTGATGGAGAACTCTCTCTGCACCCATAATTCCCCATCCTCCACACCCAAGTGATGTGATGGAGAACTCTCTCTCCACCCATCCTTTGCCATCCACCACAGCCAACTAAAAGGTGGTTCATATCTCAAGGCTCCCTAACCTTCATTAACTCATTAAAGCTCAAAGCCTTACTTTATCTAGTCTATCTTATTGAAAACAAAGTTTAGTTTAATTTTAGAAAAAGATATCATATGTATGATGATACTCTTATTATTTTACCAATTAATTGATCTTTTGCAACTTGTTTTGAACACTAGGTGTTCTTAATCTTGGAAATCCAAGTTCATTATCTGGACTTTCATCATTACTTGAGTGATTTATAGACACTTCGAAATTTGTACTCTGTTATTTCATATTTTATTTGCCTTTGGTTATTATTACTACATGTTCAACACTTCAAGTTGTCTCAATTGGGGGATGCATCCTTTCAACTTAATCTTCTAGACCATGGACTCACTTTTGTAGGTGTTTTCAAGCATTTTTGTAGCTCCACTTAGCATTATGGTATTTCTTTCTTCTTTTTGAATTCTTATTTCTCAATAGAAACCTAAGAGCTTGCGTGAATACTATGAATGCATCTCATTCATAAAAAAATAACATCTTTACTTTTATTATCTCCTTTGTAGTAGGATTGTAACAATGATAACTTTTGCTCTAGCATGTGCCCAATGAAGTTTTTTTTTTTGCCTTTCGTATCTAAATTAGTTTGAAGTTCACTAAGAATATGAACATAAGCAATAAAAAAATAAAGAAAAAAGAATTAGATGTGAAAGACCAAGCTCCTTTTCATAAGTCTTCTCTTCAAGTTTCATGTAGTCATTATAAATATTCATTTCATAGTTTAGAAAATTGGTTATATAGCCTCTACCTAAAAATATTCTAACATCTTTTCTTTGCTTAGTAATGCTCATGCAATTAGCAATGTTTCTATACTTTTTCTCCAGCACTCCATTAGTTTGTAGCATGTCTCTGTAAGTAAATTACTTCAAAATTCCATGTTCATTCCAAAGTATGATAAAATCATGTGAGAAGTACTCATCATTGTCATATAATCATAGACATCTTATGTTTATACCTATTTCTCATTTATTTACTTCTCAAATATTTTGAGAGGATCCAAGAGCTAGCTTTTATCTCTAAGAAAATAGACCCATATCTTTCTGGAGTCTCATGCACGCCCTGTATGAAGATGAAATGGAGAAAGAAGAGGGGTTGTTAAAGCAATTATCACGGAAGAATAAAGAAGATATGAATATGAAGTAGGATGAGAGATAAATGGAGGAAAATATGAAATATGAAAGGAAATTTCTCCTTTTGTTCTTTCCAAATTGTAACATTGTCTACTAATTTCTAGAGGTAAGGAAGAAGAACATATACTTCACGGAGAGGTCAACGACAGGAAGCTAAAGGGAAAGAAAAATACTTATCTGCATTCGAAGCTTGATGTGATGTGCCACATTTGAATATTACCTTATTGAGTTTATGAAAGCATCTTGATGATAGAAAGTATGATCTATGAAAAGATGTCATGAAAGCATACTTGTATACAAACCTATTTGGAGCTCATCTACTAGTAAGCAAAAAATTGGTAATGCTATGTAGTCAAAGAAAGAAGACAAAGATGAGAAGAAAATAGAAAAGCAGAAATAGTTTTGCAAATGCTATAAGGGAGACAATCATTTCATAAAGAGCTTTCCAAAATTGGTTGTAAAAGAGGCAAAGAAGAAAGAAGTTGGAATGGTTGTTGTAGAGGCCTCTCCACCTAAACCAGAGTCTGCTAATCTTGTCTAGAATGAAGAATGGGCATTTACTATTGTTTACAGTTATGAACCATCTTTTCATGAGCACTCTATGTCTATAGTAGACTCAAATGTTTAGTACTTTGATAGTGGGGCAACCAAACATATTACCTCATAGCACACTTTCTTTCGTTCACTTGAGCCTATCCCTACAAGGAATACTGTCACATGCACTAACAACTCCTCTTACCCTATAATGGGAGTTGGTAGGATCATGTTGACTACTACTGATGGTATTTCTTTCACATTGTCACATGCTATGTATGTGCCATGGATGAAGAAAAATATATTGTCAGTTTCAACATGAGCCAAGATTGGCCTAGTTGTCAAATTTGTTGATGACAGATGTACAATTCATGATCTCTCAAATGGCGATGTTATTATTGCTTCTAGCATTTTATGTCATGGGGTCTACAACCTCATAAAATATGCAAAATTTGTGAATGATTCAACATGTGCAGTTCAAGATTCTCAAGCTATCTCACATGCAAAGCTAACCCTTGTGGTTGGTCATTTTTCTTCACTAACCCATTTTCAATGTAGACTTTTCAAATATTTCCCAAAAGCTCTCGCATGCATGCTTTGGTCATCTCATTTTGCTAGTTCTTTATGCTTGTAGAAATTTAAAATGGTGTCCTATCTGCCCAAGCTTCAAGCATCTTGCAAACATGTTTCTAAAGGCAGTATTTTGGGCAAAATGCACCGTTCATCCTTCCTAAAAGATGGTTTGATTCGAGCTGATCACAAATTGCAAGTTCTTCATAGTAATGTTATGCAGACATCTTCTCTTGGGAATTACATTTACTTCATGAATTGTATTGATGATTTCTCCATGCATATTGTTGAAATATGTTGTAGATGCTAGTGAGAAAGCCTCCAACAAATTTCAACATCTTAGCTTGTGGTAAGGTTCATTTCACCTCTTCTAAAACCTCTCATGACATTTGGAAGATATTGGTAGATTTCTATGACGACATGATTCATTCAAAATCACCACACTTGATGCCAAGACTCTTAGTTTGAATATAAATCCATAATATCTAAACATCACCATCATCACTCAATTCAAGGAGTGTGAATGGCCATTGATATTGTGTGGACAAATCATTTGAAATCAAGATATATAAATTCATCTTTCAAAAGGCTCTCAAGCAATCGTGAGACATTTTTCGTGACTTTTTACATCTCCAACATAAATTTCAAGTGGGAGGAACCATGATGATCACTTGTCCTTCATGGCCCAAGATGAAGAGCAAAAGATTCTAGGAATTACTGTAATAAGCAATCACATAACAATAAGCAAAAGATTCTAGGAATTACTGTAACAAGCAATCGCAACAAAAACATCTTTTTATCTGCATTTATAGCATCAAATTCATTGGATTGGTGTATCTTTGATAGGGTTCCATGTTATACATGTACAAATCTCATGAAGCATTGAAAAACTTAAAGGGAAAATATACCTTGGTAATAAAAAAAAATGGGAATCCACGGCAAAGACAAAGTTAGCCAATGGAGAAACAAAGGAAATTAGCAATGTCCTTTACATGCTTATGTAAAACCTTTCTATCTATGAAGGCCATAGCCCAACCCCACAAACAAGTCCTACTTGATGAAGGCTCAATTCAAGTGGATTGTTTCTAAGGATGAAGGGCTTTGCAAGATACTAATTAAAAATGCTCTAGGGTGGGGAATATTCTATTGTGTATATGTGCATTTGTTGTTCTATATTTTAACTTATTTTGTTTTTAGATTATATTTTTTAAATAAACATGAAAAGTTTTCCTATACTTGGAATATGGAACCATCCCCCTTTTTTTTTAACTTAGAAGCATCCAAGGAGAAGAAAGGGAAATCTTTAATTTTTCGTTTGCGAAAAGTGAGATTCATTGCATTTTCCTTCTTTTCTATTTCCGAGAAAAATCATAATTTTGAAATGGCAAGAAGACCTTAAATTGCAGAAAAAGTGGATGAATGGTCCACCCAATGGGTATAATTGTTATTATGTATAAAAAATCTTTGTGGATCTAGTAAAAAAAAAGAGATAAACGATGTCAAGGATACATGAAAAATATAGGATTTAATGAATATCTAGACATAATCATTAAACATATAGCTTTCTGTCCTAGGTTGCTTGGTTGGGTGGTTGGGCCTTTTGCCTCTTGAGGCGGGGGCAAGGGTTCAACCCCCACCAACAACATGTAAGGGACATGTTATCATGGAAAGTTGTATCTTGTGGCTGATGTGCCACTATTTGTCCCGCCCTGCGCTATTGTCTAACCCAGCTATGTAAACCCTTGTTCTTGTGGGATAAGGGGGGTCCCATGGGTACTATGCCCTTCCTTGTACAGTTGCAATTTCGAAGTTGAAGCCTGGAGGAGTAGGCCTCGGCTGAACCTCCATTTGAAAAAAAAACAAAAAAAAACATATAGCTTTCTAACAATGTTTCCGAGCCATTAGGATATTAAAAGATTCTCTCTCAATAATAGGATTCCCTACAATTAGAATAATGGGCTTGTATGGGACATTGCTACATTTCAAAAAACACAAGAATGCATACATCTTGTCTTTAGAGCCCATTAAGATCCATGTTTTCTCTTTCATATAGCGCTCATTCATCCTTAGACCCTACCACCCCTCATTTTGTACCACATGAAATATTTGAAGAAGCACATATAGCCCTCTTGATACATGTTTCTATTCCCATTCATAAAAGAAACTCATTGTTCTTCATCACCTTGTACACATATTCTCATCCCTTTTGGACACCTTGTTTTGTAGTTACTATCCTAGTAAATCCTTCTATAGAAATCTAAATAGATACTCTTATCTTCATTAATCCCATAGCTACCTCTTATCTCCCTCCCTATTCTCATCTTATGTACTTAATATCCTAAATTCACCAATAAATCATGGCCACCATATCCCATCTCATCCTTACCCTCAAACGTATTTCATGTCCATCTTTCCATATCTTGTTTCCTATGTTTCTCTCCATCATTCATTTTCCACCATTTACTATCGGGGTCAATCTCTGCATATTCCTGAAAAATAGGAGGTACCACCGTTGAGTGTCTGATTCATTCCTATAGCATATTTTGCCTATTCCTTATACTTTTGTGCATTATATTCACTCAACCCTATGCGTTTCCTTCCCATAAAAGGATTTTTTCTACTTGTAATCATGTTGGTCGCTATGGACATTTGAAGTTCATTGTCTCTTCCATAGATAGTAAGTTTTTTGAGCTAGTCGACTCGCGAACCTATCTGTTTTGTATCGACTCCTTCTGCTTGATGCTCCAAAGTACGTAGTGCATTTCTTTGCACTTATCACATGCCTATAGGGCCTATTTGAGTCTCCATAAGCTCAAGGGTTGGTCTTGTGCCAGTTGGTTGGACCAAACTTCGTCGCTTTGAAACACACTTTTCTACCTCCTACAAGCTTCTCCAAGTTTCTTTCACTATTAGTTCTTCTAAGAATAATCTTAGAGAAGAAGATTTTGTATGTGTCAAAAGCTCTATTGGAGAATGATTCAATCAAGGAAGAATAGCCTTGAAGAAGAGTGGATCTCTCTCCTTCTTCAAAGACTAATGCAGCCATAATACTTCAAACATAGAGGCAAGAAAAACAATACAAGACAACAACTATAGCAAAGAGACAAACAAAATTCAAGAAGAAAGTAGTTCTAGGCTTGAAGTAGATCTAGGTACGAAAAGGAGAGTAGTCAATCACACCATTATAGTCAAAAAATTTACCAAAGAAGTTGCAGAGAAAGCAAATGCAACAAGTAGCAGAACAATGAAGATATCTATCTCAAAGAGTACTCCAAGTTTGGGTATCAAAGCAATCAATGAAGCTCACATGAAGGTGAACTCATAGAAGATATCACAAGTTATCAAAGTCTTGGGGGTAGTTTGAACTATGCCACAGTGATAAGAGTAGATATATGTTATAGTGTGAGTGTGCTAAGTCAATTTATGCACACACCCAGGAAACCTCACATGGATGTTCCCAAGAGGATACTCGGATATCTCAAAGGGACCATGAATGAAGGGTTATACTACCCTTGTGTATCTGGTTTAAGTCTAAAGTTGTTCTCTGATGTAGATTGGGATGACTTCAAGGAAGACATGAGAAGCACCTCACGATACCTTACCTTTGCAGGGTCAAAACTTGTCTCATGGTCATCTAAGAACCAACCCACAATTGCTCTCTCTTCTACAGAGGCTGAATACAAAGTTCTTATTATTACTACTCAAGAAGCAATGTGGATGAACACACTATTTATAGATCTTGGATTGGAAATTGGGACTCCAAATATTTTTGGTAACAGCATGAGTTCCATTCACTTGGTTGCCAATCCAATTTTCCATGCAAGGACTAAAAATATTGAAGTAAAATATCATTTGTTAGGGAGATTTCTTAGCAAGGATTTTCAAATATCCTATGTATCAACTCATTTACAGTGTGCAGATATACTTATAAAGGCATTGGATGGAACCAAGATGAATAGGTTCAAATTGATGATTGGTTTGCACGAAATCAAGGAGCAATGAAGACCAAACATGTTAGGCTTGAGGGGGGGTTGTTGGTGCAATTATACCCAAGCCCACATGGTTGATCAATTCATTTATGCTCAACTTATTGGCATAACCCATGAAAGGCCTCATATGATCAACCTCTTGTAAAAGTACTTTACATTTACCCTTGTAAAAGTGGATTAGACACACGAGGAGTTATGAAGCTCTAAATCACGTATCACTTGGTTGTTGAGCAATGAGAGAATCTATCCGATATATTAGCATTCACTTTTTAGATAGAAGTTTGAATTTGAATTCAATCTTTGGCTCCAATTTCAACAATAAGAAGAGGATCAAGAAGACCCACATGTATCTCAAGGTAGAGAGATCATTTTGTAGTACATCCATTCTGAAGTGAGAGCTCACCTCATAGCTCTTTCACCTCTCACACATTGAGCAATGCTTGATTGCCAATGACATTGTATTTGTACATGTTTAATACATATATGATCATTATATTATCATTTTACTTATCTCTTATAACTCTATCAGAACAGTGGTCTTCTCATAGCTTCTTCTTAGTGTGTAGTTTATTATTTTCCATTATTTAAAGCATGATAGAATCAGCATACTGTCTATCATTATCCTACAAAGTTTCATTAGCATTGCTTCTCAAGATTCTCAGATATTAGCATATCTTTGCTCATAGGTCTGATGAGTGTAGCAGCTCGTGAATGGCGAGATGGAGATATGATTTGCTAAATACCTTTCTATGCATGTAGTCCATCATTTTTTATGAAATGACTCATCATTTTTAGCCTACTAAGTTAATTAGAGTTCCCCAAAAGGAATTAAGCTAATTGCTCTTGTGCTGAGAGAATTGTTCAAAACATTGAATAGGTGTAAGAACAAAAATAGCAAGTTTTTTGTTCTTGGATCAACTCGAACATATCTATTGTGATTCATCCTTTTGAGATTGATCTTCCATAGTACATAGTATGTCTAATACATCCTTTGGCAAGCTAAAAGGGCCCACTACATATCTCTAGAGTTCATTTGGTTGGTGTAGTGCAAAGATTTTGCAGCACCACTTCATCTTCATCAAGTGCAATTCCATCTTCACAAAGAGGACTATATGTGCTTCTCAAATATTTCATGTGGTACAAAATGAGGAGTGGCAGAGACTAAGGATAAATGAATACTATGATGAAAGAGAAAACATGGATCTTAATGGACCATACAAATCCCATTATTCTAATTATAGGGCATCCTAATATTGACATGGAATCTTTTAATATTATAATGGCTTGCAAACATTTTTAATGATTATTTCTAGATACTCATTAAATAAAGTGTCACCTTTTCATCATCCACAAAGATTTTTGGTACATAAAATCGAGGAGTTGAGAACTTCTTGATAAGCATTGGGTGGACCATGCATCAACTTTTTCTACAATTGAAGATCTTCTTGCCATTGCAAAATTTTGCTTTTTCTCAGAAATAGAATTCAAGAAGGAAAATGAAAGGAATCTCACTTTTGATTAGACTAAAAATTCAAATTTTCCTTTTTTCTCATTGGGTGCTCCAAAGGATTCTATGAAAATAAACAAAAATCAATCACAAGACACAAAATTCAAAAAAAAAAAATCTATCACACACAAAAGCTCCTATGGGGGTGCTTCCATATTTCAAGTCTAGAATAACCATATCTATGGACGTTTAGGTTCTATCTTTTTATGTTTAAATGTAGTTTTATGTTGTTTCTTTATTAATTTTATGCACGTGTTTGTAAACCCAATAATATAAATAGTGTTAAAGAACTACGATTAAGACCACCATGTGCTAGAGTGATGATTCTCCTCTCAACCTTATGCCTATATATATAGCTATTGAGAAATCAACCATTTTGATTCTAAGCCACTCTTAAAAGAGCAACTTTACTTGAGAACCACTATTTTAGAAAAGTAGCATCACTTGAAAACCATCTTTTTTTTTAATCAATCCACACTACTCTTTTGTGGATTCTTCTCCACCACCCTCTAGTTGGAAAGATGCCAACTCAAAAGAATATTCCACAACACTCTGGCTCATGAAGCTCTTAGGCAAAACCTTGCTACTTGTAGGTCTTGAACTCAAGACCTCCTCCTTTTCCCCCTTAAGACTTATCCACCAAGATAGGTGCATTCCTTCTCTTCGAGAGCATAAGCACCTATGCTTACGTCTAGTCTTGAGATATTTGGCCATACATACGAGTGACCAAAGAATTTCCAAATTCAAATCTATCTTAATCGATGAGATACTCAGACCATAGACTGATTTTATTACATTCTTCCCCCTTAGAGAGATTTTTTCATCCAAAATAAATCTATAAATTGTAAATGGAGGCATATCCCCAAGCCTCATGTTCTAATATAGAAGAACATGTTTTCATCTCTATGGTGAGGTCCCTACCCAAATGATTCAAAACATCATCTAGCTTTGCACTTGGTAAACATATCTGAGTGCAAAGTAGGGAATGATTAATAAGGGTGTATAAAAAACATCCCTACCCAAATCACTCTTGTCACTATGTGCTATCTAGGCATTAACATGTGAAATGGGTGGATTCAAATTACTAGTCCATTTCTAGGCATCATTGGTGCATAGACTTAGTAAATGAGGTGGGATTTCTACCCTTAACAAGACTTTGAAAACTCTTAGTTCACTTTATTTGATTTTGAAATCAAACTAGAAGCTGGTTGACTCAAACATCTAACTTGGATGTTTGTACCATGGTTCATTTCCAACCAACCTTTACTTGATTTTTCACCCAATCGAAGGACCATTGTGTCCATCTCGATTTGCAAAATCCTATGTAGAATGTAGGAGAAAGTTTTCCATTTACTTTTGGTCAACCTTAGTTTAACTTGACCAAGTCAAACCCAAAATCATCCTACTTGAGACGCTTTTCTCAAAGACTTTAGCTTTAAGTTCTTGGGAATTGTCAATCTTATGAGCAAGTCCTAACTTTTCTTCTCAATAGTGTACTTAACTCTTTGAAAGTCATTTGATTTATGCTATATAACTTGAAACAGACTAAAATGAATAATTAAACTTAGAATTAACATCTTTTGAAGATGGAATGGGTTCTTGTACAGGACATCTATCTGGGATGTTTGATTTAGTTACCTTGTCCCAACTAGCTAACCTTGGTCTTTCTTGAAAGGATTCAGGTGCTCTATGTGAATTAAACTAAAAAAAATGGAAAGCAGAAAGAAAGAACTAAAACCGTGTGCAATCAATTAAAACTTCTAAGATACTTACACTTGTCATGATTCAAGCTCTAGGTGACTCAAGACTTTAGCTCTCCATAGATCGGTTTCAACAAGGTATTGAAGCATTTTATCTATATGTAAGAGAAAGAAAATAGGTTCTTAAAAATATTAATGGACTAAAGCTAATCATCATCATCCAACCACAAGATACTTGCATTTTAAAAAAACATCAGTGTTTCATGGTCACACTGAGTGTCCATTGATGACATGCCAATTTGTAGTGACAAGAGATTTTCACTTCTTGTTTTTAGAATCCTTTCTTACTAAATATGTAAGGAGCTACCCTAGAGAATTTACATGAATCTCTCTACTAATAAAGTCTAAGAATATGCTCATGCTTTTGGATTTCATCTTTAACAAATCCCTTTAAGGATAGGCAAAATTATACTTTTTACCTTCCACAAACTTAATTAGTGTCATCATGGTTGCAAAATGCATACTTGGAACAACTAACTTTGTTCACACTTTCCTTTGGATAAGTGGAATGTGGGCATGTTGTAACTATCTTTGTGGTCTACAACCGCATTTGGGTTTAGGGATCCCATCTTTTTATAGAAAATATGTTTGTTTTTACTTTCCTAACCCATCAATTAGGCTTAATGATCATGTTCTTTTTTCTAGAAAATCATATTGGAAAAGAAATAGCATATTCTATCTTTAGAATAATTTTCAAAAGACATCATCATGTATTTGTCCTAATATATTTATGAGCTTATGACTTGTTTTGGAAAAGTTAATGGGTCAATGGAGATCCATTTCTTGGAACTTCTTATATTCCCAAAAGTGAAGTTCACCTTGATTATGATAGAAAAATAGCACGATTCATGAAATAGAAGACTAGACTATTTCATTTAAGTCATTGGTTTTCAGAACTTATCTCATTTTGTAAAGATCACTTATCTAGGTTTCATCTTGAAATTTTAAATCTCTTAGACAAAATCACAAAGAAAATCTCTAAATCTTTTAAGAGGAAGAGATCTTTCAAAGTTTCCATATTTTTGTTAGCACTTTGCATCGTTACTATAGGTGCAAGCACAGATCCTAGCATCAATCTATTGAACTTAAAAGTTAAACTAATGCCAAGTTCAATCACTCTTCTTTGATATCAATCACTTCTTTGGATGGAATCAAGTGAGGGTGTTCGCTTCAAAGTGCTCATGGAACTTTAAAAACTATCTTAGGTTATCATCCTATTTGGATTCAAGAGAAATGCATAAGAAACTCTAAAATCTCACTTTTAACTTCTCATTATGACTCTCTAAGGATCTCTTGGACTTAGAGTCATCATAAATTTTCTAAGTTTGGAACTAGTCATGTATTATTGCCTATTGTTAACTTTTGCCCCTTGTGTGACTCTGTCCAATAGGAATAAAGTGGATAGGATAGGTTGTCAGGGATCTAGGGGTGGCAGAATCATGTAGTTAGCATCCCTCATATTTTCCCACTCCTATTGCTAAGGTAATCTATTAAACCAATTTATTGAAATACAACCCTACTCCCAATATCCTCTTCTATCGTAACCTCTCTAAATGTTATTCAATGTTGTGTCTATCCACTACAAGAAATACGGGCGTATAGCGACAGTTAAGGCGACAGAATTTTGTCGCTATAAAATTGCAACTTGCATCGTAATTAGCGTCGCACGCCAACCGTCGATTAAACGATGCAGAAAACGACAGTATTTGTGACTTGTGACGCGACGGGATTGCCACGTTCCCATAAAACATCGCTAAAATGATGCAATTTAAAAGCGTTGCATAAGCGACACTTTTTTGCATCACGTAGGTGACGTTAGTTGTCGTCGCATAAGCGACGGTAAAATTGTCCCCTATTCGACGACGAATAGCATCGCTTACACGACGATCTGTTGACAAACAAAAATTAAAACGTTGGAGGCTCTGCGATCGGTATTTTCACGCATCCGATCGAAGAGCTCTCCAACGTTCGCAATTGCGCTGCGCTTACGAGCTGAAGCAAGTATATGCAGAATTGTTGTTTTGCCTAAGCTCTCTCTTATTGTCTCCCTCTGTCTTTGTTTCTCTCTTTCTACATCTTTCTCTCTTTGAACTCTCTCTCTCTCTCTAGATCTCTCTCTCTAGATCTCTCTCTCTCTCTCTCTTTTCTTTCTCTCTTTATTGCAGGTTATTCAAGAAGCTAACCAAGCAAAAAGTATGGCTAACAATTGTAAGTACAATTTCTATTCTTTGTAGATCATTTGAATTGTGTTATTTTCATTACATAGCATACTCACACTTATTGATATGCACTCGTACACTTATACATGTGCACATACACTTAGACATACACACATATACACATGCATATGCACAAACATTCCTACAACCACATAAAAAGACGTCCATGCATACATTATTGTATATATATATATATATATATATATATATATATATATATATATATATATATATATATATATATATATATATATATATATATATATATATATATATATATATATATATACACACACACACACACATACACACATTAACATATATGCAAATACATGTATATGCACATCCACATACACATGCATATACATGTACATATATACATATACATATACATATACATATACACACATATACATATACATGCATATACATGTACACACACATACATATACATGCATATACATATACACACACATACACAAGAACATGCACATACTCATACACACATATACATTTATACATGCACATGCACATACATACATATTATACACACACATACACATGCACATACATACATATACACACACATACATATACTCTTAGGTACACACAAATGAATGAATTATATAATTAAAGTATTAAAACACATATACACATGCACACACACATGCATATACCTACATATACACATATACATGCACATACACACACATACACATAGAGTTATACATATGAATGAATTATATAATTAAAGTATTAAAACACATATACACATGCACACACATGCACATACCTACATATATACATATACATGCACATACACACATATACACATAGAGTTATACATATACATGCATATACATATACACATACGTACATACACATGCATATGCACATACTCATACACACATATACACTTATACATGCACATGCACATGCATACATATACATACACATGCACATGCACATACATACATATACACACACATACATAATTAAAGTATTAAAACACATGCCTAATATAAACAATAATAACAATCAATAGAACAAAACTCTTCATTACTTAATACCATACACACAATTCAAAACATAACTGAAATAATATATATATATATATATATATATATATATATATATATATATATATATATATATATATATATATATATATATATATATATATATATATATATATATCAATGTAAATACATATAATCCAATGTCATAATCAACTAAAATCCTAATCATCATCATCATGATCATCATCAACATCAGCAATATCATGATCATTCTGATCATCCTCATCCTCATCGTCATGATCACCCTGTGACGATCGAGATCGTCCCTCCTGTGTCTGTCTCTCCACCTCATCCATATTTGTCTCTCCATAATACTCCTGTATTACATATAACAAACATAAATAAATAAAATAATTAAAACACTCATAAAAACAAAATAATTATATAAAATTTAAAAATACTCACAAAGGCATCAGGATGATCTTGCATATACTTGCTCAAACACGGATATCCAAAATGTGTAGCATACTCGATCTCCTGTTTCGTAGGATATCGGCCATAATCCTTCCGCTGCAATGAAACAAATAAAAAAACATTAGTTGCTTGCATTTTAACTAAAATAAAAAATATACTCACAATAACACATATACTTACAAAAGTAGCTACAAAACCATTATGGCCCATTTGACCTAGGTGCGATGTGTGGCCCGACTCCACTCTCTTCTTTGCAGCAGCCTGTTTACTCAAGAAAAAAAATACATAAATGAAATGTAAAAAATTACTAAAATATATAAAAATTATTAATATAAACTATTAATTTGTGTACCTTCTGCTGAGGAAATGACTCCTGAAGAGGTAGCTGTCTACGAAAAAACTTCCACGACTCAGGTGGTATGCTAGCTCGCCTCTTATTTTTTTCAACCATACAATATCTCCTATTAATTTAATCTCAAACAGAAAAAAAAGTCAGAATACATACACATATATACACACACATACACATACACATACACATACCCACATACACATATACATGCAAACATATACGCATGCATATATGTATACATATACACATATACATACATATAACATAAACATACATATACATATCCACATATATACGTACACACACATGCATGCATATACACTCATTCATACAAAATACATGCATTTATCCCACAATAATATGTAGTTGTGTATATGTGAATATGTGTGTATGTGTAAATGTGTATATGTGAATATGTGGGTATGTGTAAATATGTATATGTGAATTTTTTGTTTATGTAGATAATCAAATTATTAATATCAAATATCATTATTTGTAGATTGTGATCAATCAGATGGAACTCCACCACCGTCTCCTCTTTGTGCAACGACTTTATACTGTAAGTATATGAAATATTTAATTTTAAATATATTTGAAGGATACATAACTTATATTCTTTTTTATGTTTCTTATTATGTGCAGATTCTGATCAATGAGAGGGTACTCCACCACCTCCTACCCATGCAACGACTTCACATGTGTCCTCCAATAGGAATTATGATTAATTTTACTATGAAGAGCATATTATATGTTGGTGTAACTCTTTTTATGGCACGTTCGGAAGACCATGATTGGAATGTATTGAACATGAGGCAGAGTATGGTACTTTTGAGTGTGCACCATCACCTAGTCAACGTGATAATGCTTGGGTATGTATTTTCTATATATATTAATGTCATTATTTTATTTAAAAACCATATATAAAATCAAATTATTGTTGATATACAAGAATACTTGCTCGATGATGATGATGATGATGGTTTTTGTCATAATGTTAATATACCTCGTACACGTCATGGACTTGCTGTTCATCAATTACAAGCAGAGGTTTCTAGAAATCCTCTACCTCCTGGTTTAGAGAATGAAACGGCTGGAGATTATCCATTGCCAGCTCGTGATCGTTCTTTAGTACAAACATATGATAGAAGAAGATATGGAGGATGGAATAGAGGACCACTTTTTTAGATGGAGAGGTTTTCAACTTTTGGGGTAATCGCTATATGATTGCTCCATCCACTATTACTAATGCTGGTCGTGGTCTCTTTATTGTAGAGGATTTGTATGTGGCCCCGAACTCTGAAGTCACTCTTATGTCATTTTGTGGTCCTATATATGGATGGGGAGATTGGCATCGACTTTCACATTATGTTCAAAGCATGAGTACTTATGGAATATGCTTGAACGTAGCATCCCTTACTAGTATAAGGATTTTACATGCAGAAAATGAAAGATTATATATTGATGGAAGACCTTACACACATGGAAATATAGCAGGTTTAATAAATAGTAGTCGAGGGTTACATAATAGTTCAAGGACTAATTGCACAATTTGAGGAGCGTGAAAATAGTCATGAATCACCATACATGAGTAGAGATGTATCAAGATACATAGTTGTCAATGCTATTACTACATTACATGCTGGTGATGAACTATTAGTGAATTATGGATGGCGTAGACCTCCAAGAGCACTTTTTAGCTAGAGAGAAAAAAAATTTTCTATCCATATTTAATAAGTTATATACTTAATTTTATATTTGAAGTTTAATTTTTATTCATTTATGGAATACTAATGAGTTTTATTTATATGTGTAGATTCCAACATATAATGTTGATGATATTCGTCCACAGCATTCACAATTACCAGTAAGACCTCGTTTATCAGAAGCTTCCATGAGGAGGCTACGCAAAACTAATCCTGTGCAATATGCAAAGTTGAAAGATCTATATTCAAAATACGATAAAGTACAAGATTTGTGTGACAATGATGAAGATGATGGCATGGTAGATTTTATTGAGGATTGGTATCAAAATGACAGTGAGAGCATTGATATTTCTAAAAATGAGAAATATCTTCGAGAGGAATGTCTAAAGCATGTATATGAAGGAAGTCGTTTGACACGACTAAGTGCGAGCTTACTTATTCTCAACCTTCAAAATCGTTTTGGATGGAGTAATGTATCTGTTTCGACACTATTAAGGTATAAATTTCAATTTTCTATCTATTTAT
Source organism: Ceratopteris richardii (assembly GCA_020310875.1). Classification (NCBI taxonomy): domain Eukaryota; kingdom Viridiplantae; phylum Streptophyta; class Polypodiopsida; order Polypodiales; family Pteridaceae; genus Ceratopteris; species Ceratopteris richardii. The sequence continues at coordinate 159,871,994 of CM035424.1, forward strand.
ATATATATATGCATATATATATATATATATATATATATATATATATATATACATGCAGGTTTTTATTCTTACTTTAGATAAGGTAAGAACAAGAACTTGAATTGAATGGAAACTTTTTGTCTGCGCATCTTTTAAAACTATTAATGCATCTTTCCAAATATTCACAGCAAATTTGATTGTTTGGATGGCAGGATATGATTGTTTGTTTTGGAGGATATGAATGATTTGTCAATTCACAAATATGTTCAGTTTGAAAGTGTGAGAAGCGGATTTATAATTGTTATTCAAAGAATTTGGCACTGTTTAAAGGCCATACAATGGTGACCTGGATGAATTGCATGCACAGAGGTTACTCAAGAGACAACAATCTGATTATAATGGAGTAGTCCAGTTTGTATCCTAAAGTTCATATGCTCATCATTGACATGCAAGAGGTTTACTTCATACTCGAAAAATCCTGCTCTATCTTGAGTAACCTCTGTGCATGCGATTCATCCAGGTCACCATTATATGAACATATGTGTGAATTGACAAATCATTCAATGAAGGTACATACTTCATATCCTCCAAAACAAACAATCGTATTGTGCCATCCAAAACAATAAAATTTTGCGTAAATATTTTGGAAGATGCATTAATAGTTTTAAAAGATGCGTGGACAAAAAGTGTCCAGTTCTTGTTCTTACGTCTCTCTCTCTCATATACATACATATCGTGCATTCTCGCGAAGATGAGCCATAAGTGTCCGCATCTCTTTTAAACACCACTTAAGCGACCACCCTGTCCCAAACTCCGTCTCAAGTGAACTGAGCACGTACTTTTTATCCCTCTCATCATGCTCACTACAAAAATAAAAAACATAATGTAAATAAAACATAAGATATATATTTCAATTTATATGTAAAACTTTTACTTACTTCCACGGTAAGTGGACAAAGCGCAGGTAAGAGTCGCATAGTGCGCGCATTCTTCTCTTGAACTCCAATCCATTTCCTATGTATACAATGTTCCCCTCTGGCTCTATGTCGCACTCTAGTCCTAACGTGCCTATGCATGTCCTCATAGGCAACGTCTCTGCTCTGCTATCACGTGCTGGAGGTGGTATAGGTGTCCTGAAAATAGATAGATAGAAATAAATAAAGATATGTGTTATAATATCATTAAAAAAGTTTATGAAAAAAAACATATCTATGAGCAGATAGCTCTCTTCCTGCGTGTGGAGCCGCAGAAGAGCCCTCGTCTGATTGCGTAAGCATCTGGATCGTATAATCCAGCTCCTCATCAGACATCTCTGCGTAGTCCTGCATTATGGCCCCTAGAGTATCAGACGGAACTCTTGCTCTCATAAGACTTTTTATGAGAGTGAGTTTTGCCTTTCTCTCTCTACTCGGATCCATAATACCTAACATATAAAACAAAATGGTTAGAAATCAATATATATACGTGTACATATGTAAATGTGTATGCATTAAGTATGTGTATGTATGTGTGTGTATGTGTGTGTATATGTGTGTATGCATGTGTATGTGTGTGTATATGTGTGTATGCATGTGTATGTGTGTGTATGCATCATTATGTGTATATGTGTCTATGTGTGTATGTGTGTGTATATGTATGTGTGTATGTATGTGTATATGTGTGTGTGTATGTATGCATGTATGTATATATGTATGTAGGCATATGCATATGCATTATGTATGTACATATATGCATGTATGTGTATGTGTGAGTATGAGTGTGTATGTGTTTATGTATATGTATGTATCTATGTGTGTGTATGTGTCTATGTGTGTATGTGTATGCATGTATGTATGCATATGTGTGTATGCATATGTATGTGTGTGTATGCATCATTATCTGTGTCTATGTATGCATGTGTATGTGTGTATGCAACATTACGTGTGTATGTGTCTATGTGTGTGTGTATATGTGTTTGTATGTGTGTATGCATGTGTATGTGTGTGTATGCATCATTATGTGTGTAAGTGTCTATGTGTGTTTGTGTGTGTGTATATGTGTGTGTGTGTCTATGTGTATGTGTGTGTGTTTATGAGTGTCTATGTGTTTATGTGTATGTATGTATTTATGTGTGTGTATGTGTCTATGTGTGTATGTGTATGCATGTATGTATGCATATGTGTGTGTATGCATGTGTATGTGTGTGTATGCATCATTATGTGTGTCTATGTATGCATGTGTATGTGTGTATGCATCATTACGTGTGTATAAGTCTATGTGTGTATGTGTGTGTATATGTGTTTGTATGTGTGTCAACATGTGTATGTGTGTGTATGCATCATTATGTGTGTAAGTGTCTATGTGTGTTTGTGTGTGTGTATATGTGTGTGTGTGTGTGTCTATGTGTATGTGTGTGTGTCTATGAGTGTGTATGTGTTTATGTGTATGTATGTATCTATGTGTGTGTATGTGTATGCATGTATGTATGCATATGTGTGTGTATGCATGTGTATGTGTGTGTATGCATCATTATGTGTGTATGTGTGTATGTATATGTGTGTGTTGTCTATGTGTATGTGTGTGTGTCTATGAGTGTGTATGTGTTTATGTATATGTATGTATCTATGTGTGTGTATGTGTCTATGTGTGTATGTGTATGCATGTATGTATGCATATGTGTGTGTATGCATATGTATGTGTGTGTATGCATCATTATGTGTGTCTATGTATGCATGTGTATGTGTGTATGCATCATTACATGTGTATGTGTCTATGTGTGTATGTGTGTGTGTATATGTGTTTGTATGTGTGTATGCATGTGTATGTGTGTGTATGCATCATTATGCGTCTAAGTGTCTATGTGTGTTTGTGTGTGTGTATATGTGTGTGTGTGTCTATGTGTATGTGTGTGTTTATGAGTGTGTATGTGTTTATGTGTATGTATGTATCTATGTGTGTGTATGTGTATGCATGTATGTATGCATATGTGTGTGTATGCATGTGTATGTGTGTGTATGCATCATTATGTGTGTATGTGTGTATGTATATGTGTGTGTTGTCTATGTGTATGTGTGTGTGTATATGAGTGTGTATGTGTTTATGTATATGTATGTATCTATGTGTGTGTATGTGTGTATGTGTCTATGTGTATGCATGTATGTATGCATATGTGTGTGTATGCATATGTATGTGTGTGTATGCATCATTATGTGTGTCTATGTATGCATGTGTATGTGTGTATGCATCATTACGTGTGTATGTGTCTATGTGTGTATGTGTGTATGTATATGTGTTTGTATGTGTGTATGCATGTGTATGTGTGTGTGTATATGTGTTTGTATGTGTGTATGCATGTGTATGTGTGTGTATGCATCATTAAGTGTGTAAGTGTCTATGTGTGTTTGTGTGTGTGTATGTGTGTGTGTGTGTGTCTATGTGTATGTGTGTGTGTTTATGAGTGTGTATGTGTTTATGTGTATGTATGTATCTATGTGTGTGTATGTGTCTATGTGTGTATGTGTATGCATGTATGTATGCATATGTGTGTGTATGCATGTATGTATGCATATGTGTGTGTATGCATGTGTATGTGTGTGTATGCATCATTATGTGTGTCTATGTATGCATGTGTATGTGTGTATGCATCATTACGTGTGTATGTGTCTATGTGTGTATGTGTGTGTGTATATGTGTTTGTATGTGTGTTACATGTGTATGTGTGTGTATGCATCATTATGTGTGTAAGTGTCTATGTGTGTTTGTGTGTGTGTATATGTGTGTGTGTGTGTGTCTATGTGTATGTGTGTGTGTCTATGAGTGTGTATGTGTTTATGTGTATGTATGTATCTATGTGTGTGTATGTGTATGCATGTATGTATGCATATGTGTGTGTATGCATGTGTATGTGTGTGTATGCATCATTATGTGTGTATGTGTCTATGTGTGTATGTGTGTATGTATATGTGTGTGTTGTCTATGTGTATGTGTGTGTGTCTATGAGTGTGTATGTGTTTATGTATATGTATGTATCTATGTGTGTGTATGTGTCTATGTGTGTATGTGTATGCATAAATGTATGCATATGTGTGTGTATGCATATGTATGTGTGTGTATGCATCATTATGTGTGTCTATGTATGCATGTGTATGTGTGTATGCATCATTACATGTGTATGTGTCTATGTGTGTATGTGTGTGTGTATATGTGTTCGTATGTGTGTATGCATGTGTATGTGTGTGTATGCATCATTATGTGGCTAAGTGTCTATGTGTGTTTGTGTGTGTGTATATGTGTGTGTGTGTCTGTGTATGTGTGTGTGTTTATGAGTGTGTATGTGTTTATGTGTATGTATGTATCTATGTGTGTGTATGTGTCTATGTGTGTATGTGTATGCATGTATGTATGCATATGTGTGTGTATGCATGTGTATGTGTGTGTATGCATCATTATGTGTGTATGTGTCTATGTGTGTATGTGTGTATGTATATGTGTGTGTTGTCTATGTGTATGTGTGTGTGTATGTTTTTATGTATATGTATGTATCTATGTGTGTGTATGTGTCTATGTGTGTATGTGTATGCATGTATGTATGCATATGTGTGTGTATGCATATGTATGTGTGTGTGTGCATCATTATGTGTGTCTATGTATGCATGTGTATGTGTGTATGCATCATTACGTGTGTATGTGTCTGTGTGTGTATGTGTGTGTGTATATGTGTTTGTATGTGTGTATGCATGTGTATGTGTGTGTATGCATCATTATGCGTGTAAGTGTCTATGTGTGTTTGTGTGTGTGTATATGTGTGTGTGTGTGTCTATGTGTATGTGTGTGTGTTTATGAGTGTGTATGTGTTTTATGTGTATGTATGTATCTATGTGTGTGTATGTGTCTATGTGTGTGTATGCATGTATGTATGCATAGGTTTGTGTATGTGTGTGTATGCATTATGTATGCATATGTGTGTGTATGCATTATGTATGTGTATGTATGCATATGCATTATGTATGCATATGTATGCATATGTATGCATGTATGTGTATGTGTGTGTATTTCTCTCTATGTGTGTGTGTATGTGTGTATGTGTGTGTGTATATGTGTGTATGCATGTGTATGTGTGTGAATGCATCATTATGTGTGTATGTGTTTGTGTGTGTATATGTGTGTGTCTATGTGTGTGTATGTGTGTGCACGTCTATGTGTGTGTATGTGTGTGCGCGTCTATGTGTATGTGTGTGTGTCTATGAGTGTGTATGTTTGGATGTGTGTGTGTATGAATGTGTGTCTATGAGTGTGTATGTTTGGATGTGTAAGTGTATATGTGTGTCTATGTGTGTATGTGTGTGAATGCATCATTATGTGTGTCTATGAGTGTGTATGTTTGGATGTGTGTGTGTCTATGTGTGTCTATGTGTGTATGCATGTGTATGTGTGTGAATGCATCATTATGTGTGTATGTGTCTATGTGTGTATGTGTGTGTATATGTGTGTGTATGTGTGTGCGCGTCTATGTGTATGTGTGTGTGTCTATGAGTGTGTATGTGTTGATGTGTGTGTATGTGTCTATGTGTGTCTATGTGTCTATGTGTGTATGTGTCTATGTGTGTATGTATGCATATGTGTGTATGTGTGTGTATGCATGATGTATGCATATGTGTGTGTATGCATTATGTATGTGTATGTATGCATGTGCATTATGTATGCATATGCATTATGTATGTGTATGTATGCATGTGAATTATGCATGTATATGTGTGTGCATGTGTATGCATTATGTGTGCATGTGTGTATCTGTATGCATTATGCATTGTGTATGTGTGTATATGTGTGTGTATTTGTGTGTATGTGTGTGTGTGTGTCTATGTGTATGTGTGTGTGTGTCTATGTGTGTATATGTGTGTGTACATATGTATGTGTGTGTAAGTGTGTGTGTGTGCGCATACCTGCCAATGGTCTCATTCTCTCTCTCTCTCTCCCTCTCGCGCGCGCGCTCTCTCTCTCTCTCTCTCGGTCTCTCTCTTCTTGCTCGCGTCCAAGTCCCGGCACAGAGAAATCAAATTTTTTTTTTTACATTCCAGAGCATCACATATGCGACGCTCTGCAGTTTGCCAATGTCGTTGAGTTCGTCGCTAGGGAGCGATGGTGCTAGCGACGCTTTTTAAATAGCGTCGCATAAGTGACTCTAGCGTCACTTAGGCGACGGGGGTCGGGCAAAAAAAAAAATCAAAATTCGTACCGTCGCTTATGCGACGAGCGCGTTGCATAAGCGATGGTTCCCATTTTTTTTCCGATTCGGGGGCGTCGCTACGCCCCCCTTTTTCTTGTAGTGATCCTTCATCGTACATCACTACTTCACAATACTTACAGATGATTGCCTAAACTCTTACAACCTCGCTTCATAGTCCACTGGCATAACTTTGCCACTATAATCACCACACTTAATACTTAATTATTAATAGAGAATCAACACAGTGATATCTAATACAATAATTAAGGGAACCCATCAACACCATGATCCGTCTATCGTAAATGGGTCCGACAGACTCACCGTGCTGGGCTCACACAGATGTGACGCTTCTTTGTATTACTTCATGAACAAGTTACAATGATTAGGTAGCTACGATGCTTCATTGAAAATATGAAATTTTACAAATAATATTTAACCAGCAGCCTAACACTAGCATGCACAGTGGGCTTGAACCCTAAGCAAAGAAATCTACAAGGCCTTGTATGTACACACTGTGGGCTTCTTCAAAACTTTGTTTAATCATCTTCTGTAAAGCTTTGAGTAACTTTTGTACATGCTCTACATCAAGAAATTGAGCATCCGGGCTAGACGAGCTTGCCGCAATAGCTTTATTGATGAGAGATTGATTTTTTTCAACCAAAAAGGATCCTTATAAATAAAATAATTTTTCAACATTGCACGACACTGAATTTGGCTATCTTCGACTTCAGCTTCCACGTTCTTCAGATTCTCAATCTGGTTACTGAGAAAATTCTCTAGTCGGTGCAACTTTTGGGCCTAAACTTTGGTGGTCTTTGTCACTCTAGCACAATGGCAAGTACCAGCATGAGGAGATCCACCTCATAATTTTCAATCCATGGAGACGTGAGGACTAGTATGAAGACTATGAGCAAGTGATGGCACAAGTGCGTGAGTGAGAAGCACACTAGCATGCACACACATACACACACACATGCACACAAGGCAAGAACAAAGAGAGGAACAAAGGAATAACTTCCATTACAAAAGAGTTCTCATAAAAAGCTCAAATTCAACAAGCTAACCCCAAAAATGAGCTCTCTAGCTCTTTTTATAGTTTTTGACTAGCTTTGGCCCTATCCAGACCTTCTGTCTGGCCTAGTTAAAAATTAGGTTCTAGGGCGTATTTGAGGGCTCAAACGGAGTCTAAAAAATATGAAAATTGATAGGTAGGTCCTTCTGATGCTCCTCAAGCTCAAGGGCTCCTTGGCTTGCACAAAATGGAACTACAAAAAGGTGGAATGGTATTTACAATGGTTTTTAGTGATGAAAATCACTATTTCTATAGGGATTGCTTCTGAAAAATTGACATGTGCTTCTTGGAGCTCTCTACATGCTCCTTCTTCTTGTGTGTCCACTTTGTTGATGTGCTTCCATGCTTTGTCCTTAAACTTCGTTGATGCACTTCCATGCTTTGTCCTTAACCTTGAGTGTCAACACTCCCCCCCCTCTAGAGTCTGTCGTCCCTAACAGACCCTTGTTGTAGTGGTTGTACCATGTAGTACATTGAGAGGTAGTGTCCTTCATGTATCCAAAGGAGCGGTCCATCTTCCCAATGTAGCGTGGTCTTTTGTCGGTTCTTCAGTTTTCCACTATTAGCCTATGCGAGAGTTGTTCCCCATGTATGTACTTCTTCCTTGGATTTGAGCTAGAGGGTATACTTCTTGGTTTTCGAAGGTTATTAGTTGCTCAAAAGAGGTTGTCAATCTTGATCTTGAGCAGTTGTCGACTATGAATTGCTTCTCGGGTACTGATGTTGTACCGTGGATATCCTTGAAGCTTAGAAATATGAGTTTCATAGTATGAGGCCAAGTACATGTGTCCTTCATGATTGATGGTTAAGTGCATTAGTGCATGGGTTGGAGAAAATAGGTGCCTTGTGCACGGCCTTGTAATGTAGCCCTATGCATGCATACTTGGGAAATGCATTGGAAGAATTATGGTGCAAGAAGTTGGATCTTGAGCTAAGTGCTCAAGGGTATGCTGACAAAGAGGTTTCCTAATCTATCATGGTTATAGTGTTGTTGAAACATACAATTCTTACCATGGTGAAAGGTCCATCAATCATCAACTCTTCCTGGTGTACTTCCATCATGGTGATTGGTCATTGGCTTGTCATTTTTGTTGATGGATGTCCTTCTTGATGGTTCACTGATGAGCTTCTTCAAGCACACAGTCTTGTTCATTTCTTTTCTTTTCTTTTCTTTTCTTTCCTTCTTCTTCTTCTTCCTTTTTTTTTGTTGGAACAATGGAAAAAAATGAGAAGCAAGAGGTTAGTATCAAGAAAATATTTTACATGTGGAAATTGTGCCGCATGTTCCTGGGATCTCTCAATTGTGTCTATGTAGGGTCGTGTAATGTGGCCCTATATTAATGCACACTTTGGAAATGCATGACTTGAATGGAGCAAAAGACAAGGTTATGCCAAAGGCACATGGTTGCTGCACGTCAAGGCTTTCAATAATGTTGGTGGACATCAAGATTGACAACTCCTATTGATGATTCATGGATGTGGCACGACTACGTAGATTGAACACTTTTGTGAGAGCTTTTGGTTGAGGTGGTCCTGGTAGCTTGTTTCTTATCTTCGCATGGTTAACTTGCCCCGAGTGGGAATTGTGTTGGCAAGGCTAGTGGTTGATCTCCTTTTCGTACCCAGATCTGCTTCATGCCTGGAACTACTTTCTTCTTGAAATCTCTTTGTCTATTTGATATAGCCATTGTCTTATATTGTTTTGCTTGCCTTTTTGGTTGAGTTGTGGTTGCGGCATTAGTCCTTGCACGAGAGGAGGAGTCCGCTCGTCTTTGAGTCAGTTCTTCCATGATTGAATTCTTCTAGAACACAGAGCTTTTGACACATACAACATCTTTTGTGCTAAGATTGGTCCTAGAAGAACTAAGAGAATGTGTGACATCTGGATTTGTGAGCATACAGTTCTCTAATTCTAATGTGATGCATTGTTCATGTACCCAAACTTGAAGAAGTTGACTTCTTAGGTTCAAGTTGACTGCCTGGTTGTAAATCCAATCTTGACCCAAGACAAGTGGCTCTATAAGGTCTTCATCATGACACACTAGCATTTTGACTTTCATTGGAACATCTTGAAGGTAGAGGGGAAGTTCCACCTCGCCCAAACAAGGGGTTTTCACACCTCGCAATCCTATGAGATAGGCTTCTATGGGCTTGATGTCCAATTGTAGGTCTTGGCAGTATGAAAGTCGAACTGCAGTAGTTGCTGCACCTGAGTCAACCAATGCTCTCACAGTCCTTACACTCTTTCCTCCTCCTACCTCCATGATCACAAAGGGGCGTCGATCGGTTATTCGAGAAGTAATTATCCTCGATTTTTGGCACATGTCCATGTGATATTTTGGGGCTTTTGGGTTGACATCTAGCCCTAGTCACCTCAACTTATTTCATCTAATGTGCTCTCTAGCCTCTGCTTGTGCTTCTTCTCTAACTCTCAACTCTTCTTCTGTCCGCTTCTTAGTTGTGTTGAGTCTCACTAGGATATCATATGTAAGAGGTTCTTGATATAGCTTTGTTGGAACTCAAGGTCAAGCACAAGCATGGAGGCACATCAGAAATGTGGACACACACAAGAAGAAGGAGCAAGTACGGAGCCCCAAGAAGTACATGTCAAATTTTCAGAAGAATCCCCTACAAAAATAGTGATTTTCATCACTAAAAACCATTGTAAATACCATTTTCTATTTTTGTAACTCCATTTTGTTCAAGCCGAGGAGTCCTTGAGCTTAGGAGTATTAGAAGTATCATCCTACCAATTTTGATAATTTGTAGACTTCGTTTGAGCCCTCAAATAAGCCTTGGAACCTAATTTTTAACTAGGCCGGACACTAGGTCTGGACAGGGCCAAAACTACTCAAAAAACTATAAACAGAGCTAGAGAGCTCATTTTTGAGGTTAGCTTGTTAGAGAATAGAGCTTTTGTAAGAGAACTATTTTGCAATCTAAGCTTTCCATTGTTCCTCTCTTTGATCTTACTTTGTGCGTGTGTGTGTATGTGTGTGCATGTTTGTGTGCTTTCACTCACACACTTGTGGCTTCACTTGCTCATGGTCTTCATACCGGTCCTCATGTCTCCGCGGATTGGCAAGTAAAGGAGGTGGTGCTTGCGCTTGAGCTACACCAAATTTTGGCACCGTTGCCGGTGAGAGAGCTTCGAGGACGAGCGTTGTGATGGTAAGATCGTAGATTTGCGACGTTGGAAGGTAAAAAAACTGTCATTTTTGTTATTTTTCTGATTTTTCTTCTCCATCTTCATCATCTCCATCTTCATCCATCTTCTTATTCATAGAAATTTCTTGTTTTTTAGTACATTTTCACCATTTTCATACCATTTTTCACGCATTATTGTGTGAGGAGTTAAGAGGTGCAAGGGAGAGCAAGCGCTGTGTTTTTTCATGATTTTTTGCACATACGGAGCTCGCCATTGCTCGGCGCTCAAAAATTTGAATTTCCCGCCAAAAAACAAGATTCTGTGATGAAAATCGCGATTTTATGAAAAATTCAAATTTTTTTGAAAATCACGATTTTCTATTTCCCGCCTGAAAGCCCTCTGAAAGAAACACGATTTTGAGGTCATTCTCAGAATCGCGATTCTCTAGTTGTGCTCAGAATCGTGATTCTCTAAGTTTTCAAAAACATGATTCTGAGATCATTCTCAGAATCGTGATTCTGTGGTTGTGCTCAAAATCGCGATTCTCACAAATCACGATTTTCAGCCAAAAACACGATTGTGATCAAACACGATTCTCTGGTTGTGCTCAAAATCGCGATTCTCAAAATTTCTCAAAAACACGATTCTGAGAAGACACGATTATCAGTGGGCTCAAAATCGCGATTCTCACAAATCACGATTTTCAGCCAAAAACACGATTTTGTGAAAAGACGATTCTCAAAAAACACGATTCTCTATTGGCAATCGCGATTTTCATGTCAAAAACATGATTCTCAGAAAACACGATTTTCAAGGTACAAAATTGGGATTCTCTTGAGATTCACAGCATCCTGATTCTCTGATTTCATAGCATCGCGATTCTCTGATTTCATAGGATCGCGATACTCTTGAGATTCACAGGATTGCGATTCTCTAATTTCACACAATCGCAATTCTCTGATTTCACACAATCGCGATTCTCTGATTTCACACACAATCGTGATTCTCTGATTTCACACAATCGCGATTCTTTGATCTCACACAATCGCGATTCCCTTACTTCATACAATCGCGATTCTCTTGATTTCACAAAATCGCGATTTTTTCCAAAAGGTCCTATTTCCCTGTTTTGACCCCTAGGAGCCTGTTTTGACATAACTTTTTCATCCAAAGTCCATTTTTTGAGCTCTATAGCGCATTGGAAAGCTCCTTTCGAATCCTACATGACCTCAACTGTTTTTTATAAGAATAATGCATTGATTTTCAGATAGGATAATTTGAAGTTGACCCTCAGGTGGGACCAGAAACCCAAGGGGACTCCAAAGGATTTTGAACCATACCAAGGGGAAATTTTGGACTCTTAACCAAAGCTTATGAACCTGAGATCTGGTAGATACCTAGGCAAGGATAGACAAAGCATTAGATCTTCTCAGTCCAGTGTCAACCATACAGCTAAGTCTTGGGCACAACAACTAAGTGGTTGTCCTTACGTACTAAACTCTGACACAAGTGACTCAGAAATGTCTTTTAGCATGGGGAAACGTGAAGGTGGCTCACAAACTGCCCATCTACAGACACCAGAAGGTCCCTATAAGACACAATTGGAATATATTCGGACCAACCGATTAGGTGCTCGCATCTATGAGGATGGTCTGAGGCGATCAGTGGTCCAACTCAAAAATCCTGATCAACCCTTTGGACTTGAACACCCGGTGGTCAAGTTCGAAGAAGGTTCATACATTGATAAGGAAGGAACCATGTATGTCTTCACCAACCTACCAGATAGGACCGATGAGTTTGGAAATATCATTCATGAGAATGAGATAGGAGACCTAGAACAAGGAAATGTAGGACAAGGACCCCAGACGCCTAGCGGTAAGTCAGTTTTGACCAGAGTGATCACTCTAGATTGGATCCCTCAAGACAACAAAAGCATAGAACTATTCTTGAATAGAGAAACAGAGGAAGCCTTTTGGAGATTCAAGCCAGATCAACCTAGCCAATTGGGTATAGTTATCATCTACGAGTTTAAGGATCTAGAGATACCAGGCAAAGTTGTCTACTTGGATAACACATCAGAGAAAATGTTCTCGGTAACAGAACATGATAGACATGCATATACTTAGAAGAGTGAATTGATTTTCCCTCCACCAAGATCCAATGTGCCCCATGGCCTCCAAGGAGTAGGATCATCCCAAGCTCATGAAGCCCAGAGAGAAAGAAATAGAGAGAGACTTGAGGTAAGTTTTGTACACACTGTGGGCAGAAATAGAGCAGGATTTGAAAATGAAAGACCTGAAAGAGAGAGACATCAAGCACATAGGCAACAAAGAGATGAACACGATTTTCCACTACCTAGACCCCGAGAGCACACAAGAACCCTTAGACCCACTCAAGTGATCAAGGCAATGAAGAATTATTTTGATGGGACAGGAGATCCTTATGATCATGTGGCTGAGTTCAAACAAGTGTTAAGAGCTGAAAAGGTTGAGCATTTGTTCACCCAGTACGAGGCATTTGGTTTGACTCTTAAGGGCACTGCCTTGGCTTGGTTTCAACCACTGAGTAGTCGAAACTATTGCGATATAGGTCAGCTGCTAGATGAATTCATTGTAGAATTTTCCAAGAGTGGTATCAGGCATAACACATCATCTTTGATCCAGAGTTTCAAGCAAACATCCCAAGAAACAGTGTGACTAGCAGGTAGAAGGTTCAGACAGTACCTAGAAAGATGCCCTGCTCCAGAGTTACCCACACCAGCCAAACAAGTGGCCTTGTCCTTAGATGGCTTACTGAGCACAAAGTTAAGATCATATGTGTACTTGAAAGAGCCTAGATCCATAGAAGAGTGTGTGCGGACGTGCATTGACATAGAAGACAACTTGGGTGAGGAGTTAGGATTATCCAAACTCTATAAGGACTCCGACAGTTCTACTAGTCATACCTCCAAAGCCTCCACTGAGCTAGATGAAATAGCAGAGCAAGTTGCCAAGAACCTAGGAGTTCAAAATAGACAAATACCAAGAGTCACCTCATCGAATCGATGTTATACTTGCGGAGCCGACCACATGGCTAATGTATGCCCATTGCACAACCAGAACATGAGAAAAATGAGTGCTCCATATTGCACTATTGAGAGAAAATACACAAACCATATGGCTCAAGATTGTCCATACAATAGACAGGCTGTTAGACAGAATTATCCGCAACCTTACCAACAAGGTAGGTATCAGAACCAATACCAACAACAATATTATAGACCACAACAACAGTATCAGGCACCACATAGGCCATAACCGGTCCTAGGAAACCAACCACCAATGCCTGCCAACGTAATTCCAGTTAAGTATGTAGTGGCAGAAGAGAACCTTAATAGAGCATTGGTGCCAGTGACCCCACTGAGCTCAGAAAATGACTCTCATGCTCATAGTTCGGACTACTCCCATGAAGGTAGTCCACATGCTTATTACACTAAGTCATCTGAGCATAGTGAGATTTACTCGTATCAATATGAGGCACCACCTATGGAACAAAATTGGGAGCCTGAATACTCCAATGTCATGTACGCAAATGCTAACCCTAGGCCCCGATTGAGACAAGTAAGACCACAAGCCTCTAGAGGACCATGTTTTAGATGTCAGGGCGACCATTTTCTTCGTGATTGTCCCCACCCACCATCTCCAAGTCAAGGACAGGCTATCACAATACAGGCTTTTTGTCCTGATTGTGGAAAAGACCCTCTCCGTAGAGATTGTCCAAGAAACCCCTCTAGTGCACCCAAGATTACACCCATTAATGTGGAAGGCTTAGTGGTGGACTCAAGTTCAAGTAGCAGTAATGTGGCTCCTGTACAGGCAGTTACTAGGGCACAAGCATTAATACAAGATAAACCAGCAGAACAATCGGAGTCGAGTGAATCAGGAGAGCCTAGTAAGAGGAAAACAAGAACATGGAAGGATACTAGACAGAAGGCCAATCGCAAGTGGAATAGAAAGTTATCAGAATTGGAAGAAAGCCTGAAAGAAGCGAAAACAAAAATAGATGACATTGCATCTCAAAGCCCCTCGCATGCCCAAAGTCCATCTACTCCACCTCATCCCACCCCACCACCCATTGTAAATAGACCGCAACCAGGGTCTGTTCTTGCAGATCCAACCCTAGAAGGCTTGGACATGATGTTCAAGGCCTATCGGGCCCGACTTCAAGAAGGGCCAACAACTGCAAACCTAGACAAGAGTTACCCTAGAGCAGATTTAGAGATTGAACGAATGAAAATGTGCATGAAAATGATAAATCAAGCTCAAGCTATACTTGAGACTAGTCAAAAGTTCAATCAGACAAACTCTGTCAAACCAGATTTGCATTTCCAGGGCTTATTAGAAAGATTAGAGCAGATGGTAAACAAACCACAAGTTTCTTTACCTCCACAGGCTCAACCAGTTATTGAAAGAGGAAGCTCACCACCAATGGGAGCTTATGTTCCTAATTCCATGGATGCTGGAATACCTCCTTCAATTCAACAGTACTCTCAAGAGTTCTTGCGGGAAATACAAGAAGAGAAATGGGCCAAGGAGAAGGGTAATTCCCCTCCTATTCTTGAGATTGATGACCTTCATGATCAATTTCCCCAAGACATTCCATCCATTTATGGAGATCAAGTGGAGCAACAAGAAGATGAAAGGTTAGATTTTGAATCTAATACCTTAGAAGAACTGCCTCAATTTCCAGGCCCATGGGAATCTGAATCCCTCCGGATTAGAGCTCCCACAATATTGGTAAGAAACGAAGGCTCAGTGGTTCCAAGGAACACTGATGTCGTGAAGAACACTAAGGTTCAGTGTCATCTCACTGTAGAAGAGCTACTCAAAGCAAAACCTGAGCTATGGAACCATGTGAAGGATCAGGTCCCAGAACTTGATTCCAATATGCAAAAAACAGGCTCTAAACAAAAAGTTCCAGAGATACCTCTAAACAAAATAGGGGACATGTGTGAGGGCAAAGAAGGTAATACTTATCTTTCAATCACCTATCAAGGTTACACAACCAAAGCAATCATAGATTCAGGTGCTGGTGTTGCTATTGCGACCACCTCCTTGTGGAAGCAATGGGGAAAACCCACATTAAGACCAACCAGAATGAAGCTTCAAATGGCCGACGGTCATTTTGAAAGACCTCTAGGATTGCTCGAAGGGATAACTCTAACCACTTGTGGTGTAGAGTTTGAACATACATTTTCTATATGTGACTTTGAGAAAAATCACGTCTATGAGATGATCCTAGGACGACCCTTCCTACGACAATTGCAAATAGTACAGGATTGGGGAACCAACTCCTTGTAGTTACAGCACTTAGGGGTCACCACCAAGGTCAATTTGAAGGATTACTCCTTCAGAGATGTACCACCCCTACAGTGGAACCCTATCCACAAAGAAAAAGAAGATTCAATATCTATGCATTCTGAAAGTTCACTTGATCCATCATGGCTGCATGAAGATACTCATTTGTGGATGTGCAAGGTCGCAGAGGAAGAGGAAAAATGTTTAAAGGCTAGAGAAGAAGGAACTTCGCCAGGAGATAGACCAGTTAGAGACCCAGCCTACACACCGATGATCTTTCCAGATGAGGAATTTGAGCCTCATGGCTGGCCAGAAATCTTAGCCACCATGGACATTGTTGTCAATGAAGAACAATGGACACCTCATTGTGATGAGGAGGGTTATGATATTTCAGTGTTCATGTGTCAGCCCTTGCTAGAAGAATGTGACCCTAGTGATGTCATAGAAGAAGAAGAGAATGATGATGATATAGAGTCCATTGTGATGGATAGTTGCTTTAACTCAAAGCAGCACTATCTAGAAGATATAGAAGTGTTCACCCAAAAAGAAGAAGAACCTCTCACAAGTGTTAAAACAGTAAATTCAAAGGAGGGAAGTGAGAGCAGTCAAAAGAAAAAGAAAAGAAAAGCAGTGAAACAAGAAGAGGAGGAATCATTGTTTGAAGTACCAGAAAACTTCAAGAAATATGAAGTTGACGACCGCAAAATTTTGGTACGAATGCCTAAAAGAGAGGCCATCATAGGAGAATCATGTGATAATAAAGAAAAGACCAAGAAAATTGTAGTGGCCATTGAAGAGAACGAAGAGAGATGCACATACATAGGAGATGACCTAAGTGCAAGAGAAGAAATGGAGCTCATAGCTCATTAAGGGAATCTAGGGATGTGTTTGCATGGCACTATAGAGACTTGAAAGGGGTAGATCCAAGAATTTGCTCTCATACTATCCCCATGACTGCTGATGCCAAGCCCACCAAACAGAAGCCCTACACATATAATGATACATATGCAGCCAAAATAAAGGAAGAAATTGATAGGTTGATTGAAGCTGGATGCATCTTGAGATTGAGCATACTGAATGGGTGTCCCCCATTGTAGTGGTGCCCAAGAAGAACGGGAAGTTGTGAGTGTGTATTAACCTTAAAAAAGTTAATGCTGCTACGATCAGAGATAGTTATCCACTTCCAATCACGGAACACCTATTGGAGCATGTTGCAGGCAAGGAAGTTTATAGCTTCCTTGATGGATTTTCAGGTTACAATCAAGTAGCCATTGCCCCAGAAGATCAACACAAAACAGCTTTTGCCATAGAGTGGGGAATCTTTGCATTTTGTGTGATGCCATTTGGGCTCACCAATGCACCTGCAACATTCCAAAGGCTCATGTGTCATGTCTTCAAAGAGTTCTTGCGAAAGAGCTTAGAAGTGTATGTGGATGATTTATGTGCTCATTCCCAAGAAAGAAGATTTCACATCCTTGAGCTCAGACAAATCTTCAACAAGTGTAGACAATATCGAGTGTGTCTGAACCCAGAAAAGTGTGTGTTCATGGTGCGTCAAGGTAAAATCTTAGGCCATATTGTTTCAAAGAATGGAATATCAACTGATGAGGACAAGCTAAGAGCCATAGCGGAGCTCCCAAGGCCAAGGAATGTTAAAGAGGTACAAGCCTTTATGGGCCATTGTGGATATTACCGTAGGTTTATCCACATGTACGCGATCATAGCTAGACCCCTTTATGCCTTGTTGTCTAAGTTTGAGTGGAACGACGAATGCGAGAATTCATTCAATGAACTGAAGAAACGTTTGTGCACAGCACCAATACTGACCGCTCCTAATTGGAATAAACCATTCCATGTCCACATGGATGCATCCAATCATGCCATAGGATGTGTGCTAGCACAACGCACAGGTGAAGGAAACTTAGATTTGCCCATAGCATATGCTAGTAGACAGCTCACCGCAGCTGAACGAAACTATACCACAATTGAGCAAGAGGGCTTAGGCGTGGTATATGATGTGAAGAATTTTAGACACTATTTATTGGCCAACAAGTTCAAGTTTTTCACTGATCATCAAGCTCTGTTATATTTGGTCAATAAACCTTGCAATACTGGACGCTTAGTAAGATGGTTCCTCTTACTAATGGAATATGACTTTGAAGTTGTTGTCAGGAAAGGTAGAACTCACCTTCGGGCAGATCACCTTTCTCGCATCACTTCAGGAGAGTCACTGCAAGGAGTGTCTGATGAATTACCCGATGCTTATCTGTTCAATTTAGAAGTTGTTCCTAAATGGGCAAATAAGTTGGAACCAGTTCTAACCTTCGGCCCTGCAAATAAGAATGTGAAAACATCACAAGAAGAAATTGTAAAATCACAAAAATATCACATATTGGCAGGAAGCATGTACAAACAAGATATTGAGGGTGTATTAGATTGTTGTGTTGAGGACGATGAACATAGTAGTTTGTTGCAACAAGATCATGAAGGATTGCTAGGAAATCATTATTCAAAACAGCGTACATTACAAAATCTGAAACGTTTAGAAGTGTATTGGCCTAGCATGGACAAAGAAGTACATGAGTGGATTAAGAATTGTCCAATGTGCAGAGAGAGACCACGAGTGGAGCATGCCATCCTTTATCAAGTGTCATTAATTCCTGTTTGGAGTGCTCCATTGGTAGAGTTTATGAGATCAGGAACCTTACCCAAAGAGGCTAGTCTTGCAAGAACACGAAGCATGGAACAAGAGGCTCAGGACTATGCTTTAGTTGGAGACAACTTATATCGAAGAGGCAAGGATGGATATCTAAGATTATGCGTTCACGAATCAGACTATTTGAAAGTCTTAGAAACTGCACACAACGGTGTTGCAGGTGGACACTTCGGTCCAGATCGAGTAATCAAGTCCATTCTATTCTCAGGACTTTGGTGGCCACTCTTCATATGGATGCTCATACCTATGTGAAGAAATGTGACACGTGCCAACGTGCACAATATCCAATTAGAAAAGATGAGATGCCTTTGAGGCCAATGATGGGAGGACATGCATTTTCAAGGTGGGGTATAGACTTTGTAGGACCTATTAACCCCCCAGCTAGAAACTCCCATGCAGAGAACATTATTGTAGCCACAGATTACCTTACAAAGTGGGTAGAAGTAAAAGCCACAACAAAGAATGATCCTCAGACAACGGCTAAGTTCTTATTCGAGAACGCGTTAACGAGATATGGACTACCAATAGAGTTAGTAAGTGATAGAGGCACACACTTCTTGAATGAAATCATTGAAAATCTTCTCCAAGAATTCTTGGTGATACATAAGAAGTCTGCCACCTATCATCCACAAGCTAACGGACAAGCCGAGAGCACAAATAAGATCCTATGTCATGTATTGACAAAACTAGTGAATAATAAACGCTCTGATTGGGACAAACAACTACATCATGCTGTTTGGGCTTATCGTGTTGCCTATAAATGAAACTGAATGCCACCCCATTTTAGATGGTCTTTGGACAGAATGTTGTGCTACCATTGGACTTCCTCATCCTATCCTTAAAAGTAGCACAAGAGCATGAGTGGAATGGACATGAATTGTCCTCTAGGATCTTCGATCTAGAACGTTTAGGTGAGACGAGGCTACGCGCGGCGGCAGGCATCTATGCTGCAAAGAAAAGGCAAAAGGCATACTTTGATGCACACATCAAAGATAAAGGATTGAAAGAGGGAGACCTAGTGCTGGTTTATACACTAAAGCAACATGCCCGTAAGTTGGAAAAAAGAGGATACGGACCCATGATCATTAATAGAATTTCCACTAGCGGTGCAGTTCAGCTGGCCACTCTAGAAGGAGATATCTTGCCAAACTATATTAGTGGATGTAGAGTCAAGTTATACCAAGAACCTCTTACAGAGGATATGCTTACTAGACTCAACACTGCTAAGAAGCGAAAAGAAGAGGAGCTAAGGGTGAGGGAAGAAGCACAGGCAGAGGCTAGAGAGTGTATTAGGCGAAATAAGTTAAGACGACTAGGCCTAGATGTCAACTCAAAAGCCCCAAAATATCACATGGATATGTGCAAGAAATCGGGCATAACTACTTCTCAAGTCATTGACCGACGTCCCTTTCTGACCATAGAGACAAGGAAAGGGTGCCAGGACTGTGAAAGCATTGATTGACTCAGGTGCAGCAAGTAGTGCAGTTAGACTATCCTACTGCCAAGACTTGCAGTTGAACATCAATCCCATAGAAGCTAATCTCATAGGATTGGGAGGTGTGGAAACCCCTTGTTTGGGCGAGGTGGAACTTCCCATCTACCTTCAAGATGTTCCAATGACAGTAAAAGTGCTAGTGTGTCAAAATGAGAACCTTACAGAATCACTTGTCTTGGGTCAAGATTGGATCTATGACCATGCAGTTAACTTAAACCTAAGAAGTCAAATTCTTCAAGTTTGGGTACATGCACAATGCATTACATTAGAATTAGAGAACTGTCGGGTCACAGATCATGGCACCACACACTCTCTTAGTTCTTCTAAGACTAATCTTCTTGAACAAGATGTTGTATGTGCCAAAAGCTCTATGATCCAGAAGGACTCAATCAAGGAAGGACAGTGGCAAAGGCAAGCAAACCCTCCTTCTTTTTTGAAGAGTAAAGCATCCACAGTAGTTCAACCTCAGAAGCAAGCACAACAATTCCAGATAACTAGTATAGCAAATAGAAAGACACCCTTCAACAAGAAAGCAGTTCCGCACATGAAGCAGACCTAGGTACGCAAAGGAGAGCAACCATCAACCTTGCCCCCACAAATCCCATCCAAGAAAGCCAACCAGGCTAATAAATGAAGGAAGAACCTCGGACAAGCTCAACCACAAGGTATCCGACAAGTTTGGGTGCCTAAGAAATTAGTTGCAGCTCAACAAGGGTGATTACAGATGTGGGTACCTAAGAAGCTCTTACATCCACAACAACCTATGTTCTCTCCCATGCGAAAGGTCTCAACAAAGAAGCCAAAAAGAGAAAAGGGTAAGAACCTCGTACAGAGACCGAGAGAAGATCAAACCACCTCTTCAACAATCATAGGAAGACGTGCAAAAAGGGTATGGGTTTGGACGCCAAAAGTACAAGTAGCCTCCACCGAACCAAAGCGCCAACCCCACAGGATACCACACTTCAGAAAGCATCCAAAGAAGAAAACGCCTGAAGTGATTTGTACAGTGCCAAATGCTATTCTATAATGGACCCCAATAAAGAGGATTACATTATTTCGAAATCCAATAGATACCTCCACCAAAGCCGACATCAACATCTACAAGTAACATTGAAAGCATTGAAAGCCTCGACGAGCGACAACCATGTGCTTCTTGCACAACCCTATCTTTTGCACCATTTAGGTCATGCATTTCCAAAGTATGCATTAATATAGGGCCACATTACATGGCCGTGCATAGACACATTTGAGATTCCCATGCACAAGAGCACATTGACATATGTCAATTATTTTTTCTAATACTAACATCTGTCGTCTTGTTTGGTGACATTGTTCCTTTAAAAATGATGACCTTGAATATTCAAGTTTACCTGCCCTTGCATATACTGATGTGTCTCTGCGAGGACAGCGGAAAGATCTCTCCTAGTAATAGGCATTTGAGCCGTCGTGATCTTCGGTAATAGATGTGTTTGCTTTGATTGCAGTGTAGCTTGGGCTTCCTCCTCCCGTAGACGCTTTGTACCCCTCATGGGTTTTTGTGAGTTGGTTCCAGCTTCTTCAACCATAACAATTGCTTTCTTTTTCTTAGGGACCGTAGCGGATTTTGCATACTTGGCTAGCTCTTCTGATGTCGGCATCTCTCGTAAGCAATTTTTCATGTCAAGGGCTTCATATATGAGTAACGTTAAAGCTGAACTCCCATTCAGAAACTTCTTTTGTCCCCACTTCTTCTGGGCTTCAAATAGTCTTTCTTGGCCATACCCTGTCAGATTCACCTTGTTCCCAATTTGTCTCATGGCATGTGATAATAGTTGTACTACGATCTTTTGTGGTGCCGTGTATCTGTGCATATTAGGGAAACAGAAATGTTGGTGCACAAGACGGACAGCGTCTTCGAGGTCTATTTTGTTAATCTCCACAAAGGATCTCTTCTTAGGATCATGACATTCCTCTTTGACACTAGTAATTCCTTCTTGATTCCATCCAAAAGCTTTATTGATCAGTTCATGAGTGAATTGGATGGTCTTCCATGTCCCTACTTTATCCAATACCCGTGCTTCTGGAACTGATATTTTTGTTGCAGCAGGTTGCAAGGTATTCATTACTTGTGCACACCTCTGAAAATCTGGAACATAGATTGGCAATTTGAGAAATGCCTCTAGGCCTGCCTGCTTCCATACATCTTCAATATGCGGTAAACCTTGGATTATGGTCTTGAAATCTTGAGACATAATAGGGAAGTAATGATCCCTATCCATAATCTTGATAGTTGCCATGAAAATAAGTTCAGAGACTGGTTGGTCATCACGAAACCAATGGCCTCTTACTTTTGTTACTGATTCCAATGGAAGAAGCTGGACCTCTTCCACTTGTGTAGCTTCGGAATCAGTAGATGCCATCTGCACTCAATATAGAGTATGAATTAGTTGCCATATATTATCAGAAATCCTCCTTTATTTGTTTGTCTCCGAGTGAATGGTGTCGCCCCTTTCCCGTGGGTGTGAGAAAGTTAATACCTGGATTTTTCACATTTTTAGGTATTTTTATATTTTCATTTGAAAAGGAAAACAGAAAAGTTAGGTTATAGCCGAAGCGGTTATTATTTTTGGAGTAATTTTCTTAATGTATGTACAAGTGCTCTCCTATTTCCCAAGAGGAAAATGTGCTTGACTATCCTGAAATAGAAGAAAGATGTGCCGAATGCTTGGCCTTGTAATGTGGCCCTACTATGCATACTTTAGGTCTTGACAACTCCATATGTGTGCAATCGGAAGTAGTTGTTTGATGTATGCAGTTTGTCTTGTCTTTCGGTACCCAAATCTGCTTCATTCTGGTGGAATGTAGTGTATTCTCCACCTTCTTGGTAAATGTGGTTCTTCTCCTGTAGTAAGTCTGCTTTATCTGTTTTGGGGATCTCAAATTGGCTTGTATTGCGTCTGCAGACTCCTTCTTCTTCCAATAGCTATTCTTCTGTGGCTGTTTTGCTCCTAGACCCTGTTGATTCTTCTTATGCTGAGGTTCCTCGTTTTGGTTTAGCTTCTTTGGAGCGCATGATTTAGGAATCCATATTTGCGATCGATCCGGTTGAGCGGCTATTACTTTCCTTGGGATCCAAATTGTAGCACTTCGTTGTTGTCTTTGCTGCTCAAAATTATATGCTTTGTTACTTGCTTGGTTGCTCCGATGTCGATAGTGCTTCTGTCGTCGAAGATATTCCTTCACTTGATCTTTCCTTATCCAAGCTTGTTGAGTGTACGGAATAGGGTATATTTTAATAGGTATAGATTTTGAATCACTCAGAGTACTGGTCTCTCTTATGCATGGTGCTTCACTGAGGTTGGTTTCAGATAGATTGACACTCTTGTGACTTGTCACACTAGAAGATGGAATGCAAGCAGGAATCAAAGTGTCCACACATATAGTACTTGACGATGGGGTTTCTATAGTGCTAGTGAACATACACTCCTGACTTTGTTCATTGGGATAAACTTTTGGATCTATGCTTACAGGTTTGATTGGTCGTTCGTCTAGCAAACTAAATACATCATGATGTCCTATCCTGGCAGACATGTATCCTAAAGCCAATTGAATGGTCACCTCATATTTGTAAATCCAATCTTGACCTAACACAATATCTTCAAGTAAATCCTGATCATGACACACTAATAGCTTTTGTTCCATAGTGTTGTTGCCAAGATGCAGAGGTAAGGTGATCTCACCCATGCATTGAGTAATCGTTCCTCCTATTCCTATCAACAGTGCCATCGATGGGCGTACTTCCTCTTTGAGTTTCTGGGTCAAAGAAAGTTTGATACAGCTTATGGCAGCTCCTGTGTCAATGAGAGCATCCACCAAGTGGTACTCCGTTTTACCTGCTCCCAAATTTAAATACGGTTGCGTTCTCTGTGAACCTACGCTTTTAGTGGCTCTAAAATTAGCCATTGGGATGAGTTCTTCTCCTAGTCGATATCTCTCATCTCTCTCTCTCATCCACTCTTTCGGTTTCTTAATTTGTTCTAGGGCTTCCTGTCTTGCTTCTTCTCGTATCCTTTCCTCCTCAATACGTCGATTCTTGCCTTTGATTAATCGAGACATTGTTTCTTCGGTCAATGGTTCTAGATATTTTTTTACTCTACATCCGCTGATGTAGTTTGGTAATACATCTCCATCTATGGTTGCTAAGCTGATGGCTCCACTTGTCGATATACGATTGATGATTAATGGGCCATATCCCCTCTTCTACAACTTCTTTGCATGTTGTTTCAAGGTATATACCAAAACTAAATCTCCTTCCTTCAAATGTTTGTCCTTAATGTGAGCATCAAAGTAGGCTTTCTGTCGCCGTTTAGCAGCATAAATGCCTGCTACTGCTTGTAACCTAGTTTCGTGAAGCTTTTCTATTTGATCCATTGAGCTGATAGTTCATGTCTTGTCCACTCGTAAGTAGTTGCTACTCTGAGAGTGGGAATTAAGAAATCAATTGGCAAAATGGCATTTTGTCCATATACTAAGTTAAAAGGAGTAGTGCCTATGGCGATTTTATAGGCTACTCAAAATGCCCATAAAGCATGATGTAATTGTTTATCCCAATCTGATCTACCATCGTTAACAATTTTTGTGAGAACTGTACACAAGATTTTATTCGAACTCTCAGCTTGTCCATTGGCTTGTGGGTGATAAGGAGCTGATTTCTTATGAATTACCAAGAATTCATTCAGTAGAGCTTCTATGACTTCATTCACAAAGTGCGTACCTCTATCACTCACAATTTCTATCGGTAGTCCAAATCTAGTGAAAATGTTCTCAAAGAGAAACTTAGCCATGGTTCTTGCGTCTTTTTTCTTGGTTGCTTTGGCTTCAACCCATTTGGTCAGATAGTCTGTGGCTACTATTATATATTCGGCATGGGATCCTTTCGCTGGTGGGCTAATAGGTCCTATGAAGTCTATTCCCCATTTCGTGAAAGCTCTGGCACTCATCATGGGTCTAAGTGGCATTTCATCTCTTCTAATTGGATATTTTGTCCGTTGGCAAGTATCACATCGTTGCACATATGTCATGGCATCTTGGTGTAGAGTTGGCCACCACATTCCAGCAAAGAGGATCATTTTTGTTGTTTTATCTGCAGAGAAGTGCCCTCCTGCGGCTCCTGTATGGGCCATCTCTAAAACAGAAAGATATTCGTCTTTGTGAATGCACACTCTTAATTGGTTATCTCTCCCTCGTTTAAAAAGTTGTTTTCCTATAATGGCATAATCCTTACTTTGTTCTACAAGTGCACGTTTCCTTGCTAAAGTAGCTCCTTCTGGGTATTCTTGAGTTTTCAAGAACTTTACCAGAGGCATGCTCCATCTCGGTGCTATTGTGGAATAGCATAGAGTTGAGTTCTCATCTGGATTTTGTTCTTGACAAATTTGGCACGCTGACACATAATTATGTGCGTCTCTCTGCATGGTCGACCAATATATGCCTAACCTCTTCAGGGTTTGCCATGTTCCGTTTGTATTCAAATGAGTTTTCCATTGGTTTACATGTGCTTTCTGAAGCCACATTGCCTGTTCCTCTTCTTCTACGCATCTCATGAGTAATCCATTCGAATCCTGGTGATACAAACTTCCCGCAATGATATGAAGGTTTTTAGTCTTCCAAAGGTCTTGGGTTCGGTTTGGTGTGATCCCATCTTTCGGTCCATGTGTAAGTATAGGGATCAACTTTTCTGCCCATTGGGGACATACTTCCAGGTTAAATAGGTATGTATCTGGCAGATCATCAGGTACTCCTAAGGGTGGTTCTCCATGGGTCATTCTCGATAAGTGATCTGCTCTTATGTGAGTATTTCCTTTCTTGACTACTACCTCAAAATCAAACTCCATTAGCAATAAAAACCATCGTACTAGTCGTCCTGTATTACAAGGCTTGTTGACTAGGTACAATAGGGCTTGATGATCAATGAAGAATTTGAATTTGTTTGCCAACAGGTAATGTCTGAACTTTTTGATTGTGTACACCATCCCTAGGCCTTCTCTCTCCGTGGTGGTATAATTGCGTTCTGCTTGATTTAATTGTCTACTAGCATAGGCTATAGGGTGGTCTAGTTTTCCTGTATCGGCAGGTTGAGCTAAGATGCAACCAATGGCAAACTTGGAAGCATCCACATGAATATGAAATGGCTTATTCCAGTTAGGTACTCAAAGGATTGGTGCTGAACTCAATCGATTCTTTAACTCATTGAAGGCTCTCTCGCATTCCTCGGTCCAATTAAATTGAGTCAATAATGCATAGAGAGGTCTAGCAATTATGGCGTACATATGTATAAATCTTCGATAGTATCCACAATGTCCCATAAATGCTTGAACTTCCTTAGCCGTCTTTGGTCTTGGTAAATCTAGAATTACTTTGATTTTGTCTTCATCAGTTGAGATTCCATTTTTGGAGACAATATGTCCTAATATTTTCCCTTGTCTAACCATGAAGACACATTTTTCTGGGTTAAGGCATACTCGATACTGTCGACATTTAGCAAAGATCTTTTCTAGCTTGGGGATATGTTCTGATCGTATAGCTGAATAAGTACAAAGATCATCCACGTAGACCTCCATACTTTTTCTTAGGAATTCTTTGAATACATGGCACATCAATCTTTGGAAGGTGGTTGGGGCATTAGTTAGACCAAAAGGCATGACTCTAAAGGCATATACTCCCCATTCAGTTGGGAACGCTGTTTTATGTTGGTCCTCAGGAGCAATAGCTACCTGATTATACCCTGAAAAGCCATCCAGAAAGCTATAGACTTCCTTTCCTGCCACTCTTTCCAAGAGATGATCTGTAATTGGTAATGGATAACTATCCCTTATGGTCGCGGCATTTACTTTCTTCAAATTGATGCACACTCTTAACTTTCCATTCTTTTTCAGTACAACCACCAAAGGTGACACCCATTCCGTGTGCTCAATCTCGTATATGAATCCAGCATCTAACAATTTGTCTATCTCTTCCTTTATCTTTGCTGAATACACATCATTGTACGTATATGGTCTTTGTTTAGAAGGTTTGGCTTCGGATGTCATGGGAATTCTATGGGCACAAATAGATGGATCTATTCCTTTCAAGTCCTTATAGGTCCAGGCAAAAACATCCCGATATTCTCGTATGAGGCGTATTAACTCTTGTTCTTCCTCTATGGAGACATCTTGTCCTATGAAAGTACATCGTTCTTCTCCTTCTTCTAACGTTACTACTATCTTCTTGGTTTGTTCTTTATTATCATATGCTATTCCCAGCTGTGCCTCTCTTTTAGGCATTTGAATAGCAATTTTTCTCTCTTCTACTTCATATTTCTTGAAGTGAGCAGGCACTTCAAACTGATCTTGTGGCTTGTTTTCTTCACCTTCTGGCTCTTTATCTAACTCCAGCTCTTCTTTCTGTGTAGGCTCTTGGTTGTTTTCATTAGCTGTGATGCTTATTTTTTTATCTTCATCCTCAGGTTCCATTGGTTCTGGCTCCATTTCAATGCTCTCATAGTCCTCCTTCCATTCTTTCTCTATCACTTCTCCTTCTTCAGCCTCCTGAAGAACTACTACATAGAGACTAACATCATATCCTTCTTCGTCAATGCATTCATTCATGGTTATCACTTCTTCATTCACGCATACATCGAGGGTCGCTAAAATCTCCATCCAGCCATGAGGTTCAAACTCTTCATCTAAAAAGACTTGAGGCATGTAAGCTGGATCTTGTACAGACCTAGCTACTCCTTGCCCTTGCTGCCATCCTTTTCTCCTATCCTCTTCCTTTTTGGCAGTTTGGCATATCCATAGATGAGTGTCCTCGTTCATCCAAGATTGGTCACTAAAACTTATGCTGTGAATTGAATGATCATCTTCCTCCTTGTGAATTTGATTCCATTGTAAGGGAGGAACATCTTGATATGTATAAGTGTGGAGATTTATTCTCGTGGTGGTTCCTTCATGTTGAAGGTATACTGCATCTTTTCCCCAATCTTGCACAACCTTTAACTGTCTCATGAAAGGTCTCCCCAATATCATTTCATAATTGCTTGGCCTTTCAAATTGACATATTGCTAAGGTGTGTTCAAATTCAACTCCGCATGTGGTGAAAACTACTCGTTCCAATAATCCCAAGGGTCTTTCTGTGTGTCCGTCAGCCATTTGTATTTTCATACGCGTTGGTCTTAAAGCTGGTTTTCCCCATTTCTCCCAGATTTCTCTAGTAGCAATGCCTACACCAGCTCCTGAATCTAAGATGGCTTTGGTTGTATAACCCCTAAAGGTAATTGGAAGGCAAGTGTTTCCTTCATCTCCCTCACTAAAATCTCCTACCTTATCCACTGGGATCTTTATAGTATTTACTTCATCAGACATCTCTTTTTCTCTAGTCTTGACCTCCAATTGACTGGTCAATTTCTCCTTCAAACGTGGTTTAACCTTCAACAATTCCTCTAATGTTAGTGTACAAGGGATTTTTACTTTTTTAAGGTGTTGTATTCTCGGGGGGTTCTAGGTTCTTCGCCCATGTTTCCTTGCTCTAGGTCACCTAAATCCGTTTCCAGGACCACATTCCCAAATTCATCTGTCCTTTCGGGATGACTGGTGACTACATATATTGTCCCTTCCTTGTCCAAGTATGCTCCATTTTCAAACTTGACAGCTGGGCGCTCTAGTCCAATGGATTGGTCAGGGTTTTTAATCTGGACCACAGATCTTCCTAGGCCGTCCTCATAGATGCTAGCACCTAATCGGTTGGTCCTAAGGTACTCGAGTTGCATCTTGTAAGGGCCTTCCACCCTATGTAAATATGGCACCCCAGAACTTCCGGTCGGTCTCTCCATACCGTGGGACATCTCAGACTCGCTAGTCTCAGAACTAGGGTAATAGGAATGATGGCTCAACTACTGGGCCCAAGACCTAGCAGTATGATTGACACTAGCCTCTGAAGATCTAAGACTTTGTCTGTCTCTCCCTAGGTGTCTACCTGACCTAAGGTTCATATGCCCTTTGTACATTGCTGATTCTTTGGTACCAGACACTTGTTCCTTTTAAGTTCCTTTGGATGTGTTTTCTTGTTTTTAATTAAGCGTCGTCAGGAGCACTTTAGTGTGTCGTACTTGATGTTCTGCGTTCGCTTAGTTTAAGTTCTTTTCCTTTAAGTTATCCCTTGACTGCAATTTAGCCTATCCTTGCACTTGAGAAATTAAAGACTCTTCAAACTTGGGTGTTCCTATCATACCCCTAGTCAATCAGGACAACTACTCGCACTTAGCCTATGCTAAGAATGGACTGAGGGGGTTAAGAGATGTTCCAACCTCAAGTCGCTCCTTCTGGTGATGCTTGTCTACCCAGGAAGCACGCTCCCAAGCTTGTTCGCTTTGGCACTTACTTTGCTTTCTCCAAAAGTTCTCGATGATCCTGTAAGAACCTCAAGTTTAGCATCAATTTGATCCTTCAATTGACAGACAATTTATTTCAGACACTTTTTAATGTCCCATGTTCTCCCTTTTGTATTGCTAAAAAAATTTCCTCTAGAGCTCCCTTGGTGTACCTACCCCTCAGTGTGCCTTAATCTTCTTCCTACTTCGGGCGGTCTAGGCATCACTGGGAAAATTGGTCTTCCTATTGGTATGCCTGGTCCTCTTACTACCGGCGGTTTGACTGGAGCATGAATTCCATGTCTTGGGTCAATAGTTGGTTGGGGTTGGTAATTAGGGTTATTTGCAGGCATTGCGAACTGCACATGTGGTCTGACTGGGATTTGGGTTTGTTGTGTTTGTTGTGTTTGGCCCGAATGTTGACATGAATCATTATGGGATGTTCCGAGTGGGTTTCTTGAAGTAGTGGCTTGGTCCCTAGGGGGAAACACTGGGATATTCTGATATTTCAACTCAGCTCTTTCCGCTTCTGTTAAGGGCCAATATCTTCTCTGATTCTTATCCAGATATGTGATGATGGTGGGGAAATCAGGATCTTGTAACTCATAGATGGTGACTGGATTAGGGGCAGCTTCCCATATTGAAGAATGTGCTCTAAGAAGATTCTCTATCCCATTGATCAAATACACATCCATTAGGGAGTCGTCTTGGGGAATCAGGTCTCCCCTCCATATCCTAGCTACAGCAGATCTCCCTCTAGAGTTACTTGCTCTTCATTCCCACCTCCATTTAAGTTTGAAGCATTATTATCTTCACCATGTTCATTAATGTTTTTCGGGTGCTCCGTGATAATATATTGGATATCTCTTTTGTCCATGTAAAAACCTCCTACATACTTGACTGCTGGTCTAGGCACTATATAAGCCTCTGACGCTTTCTTTAACCTGGCCACTGATCTGTTTAGACCATCCAAATAAATAGGGATCTCATTTTGGTTTGTGTTCACGTACTCTAAGGAGGTCCTGTACTCTCCCTCAATGATCGACATCATGCCAATCATGGGTACTGTGTTCTCCATATCCTCCGAAGCCATGGGAATTTCGTCCTCTGACTCATTGGAGGTCTCCGAATAATGTGAACGGTTACTTTGCTCTGCTACACTACCTATAGAAGAGATTACACTTCTTCGGCTTCCTAGGGTTCTTCCGGATCTCAGGTTCATCCACCTAACAACTCTGATCAGCCCTTGCAACCCTCTAGCCTCTGGGATTCTTCACTAAAGGTCAGAATTTCTAGAAGACTTTGGCTAGGAAATGACTGAAAAAGAATTTTTTCCAGATCACGATACTTGACTCCAGATTCCACGATACACGATCTCTAGCCTAAAACGATACACGATCTTTGGGCTCAAACGATACTCGATATTTGATCCCAGACGATACTCGATCTCTGTCTACAAACGATACACGATACCTGATGAAAAACGATACTTGATGGGGAACGATACTTGATACTTGGGAGAAAACGATACACGATACTTGGACACAGGCGATACACGATCTCTGACTTAGGCGATACCCGATCTCTGATAAATATCGCGATCTCTGATAAATATCGCGATCTCTGATAAACGATACCGATCTTTTGACCGAAACGATACCGATCTCTCGTGCAAACGATACACGACCTATGAACCAAACGATACACGATCGCTGGTGAATATCGCGATCTTTGATTTAAAACAATCTCTGGGCCAAACGATACCGATAGGAGGGAAATATCGCGATACTCGACCACAGGAGCAAAACGATACTTGCTAAGTATCGCGATACTCGACCGCGGGAGCAAAACGATACTTGACCCTTGGACAAATTTTGAAAGAGATTTTTTAAATTTTGCTTCAATAAACTTGTTGTACTAGCTCTCCTACCCTCTCCCCTCTCTCTGTATCAATCAAAACACACCTTCTTTACCCTGTTGGTCCTAAACGATACCTGACGCAGATCGTTTCATACTGAAATTGATTTTTGAGTGATGAAAAAGAACTAGCAATAGAAGGGCTCACCTCTGATGTTCTTTCCCACTCTTCTCGCACCCTCTTTTGCTCTGCCTAGCTCTCTATAGCTCTGAAACGATACTCGACTGTCTCTGCCCACGATACTTGTTCAAAAACACAAGTGATTTGCAAATGACTCTTTTTGGCCTTTATACTTGGGATTTTCTTGCTTTCAAAAAGAAAACTCTACTCTAGTGGCTTGGTCTACTCTCTAACTACTCCTACTCTACTCCTTCTACACACTTCCCTAAACTAACAACTCACTACACACACTCCAAGAATGAGAAGTAGCAAGTGCGGTTGAAAATGACTTACCAAAGAAGAGAAACTCACCACTCCTCCTTTTACTTCAATGCAAAAAAGCTACTTACCATCACACGAATGCCTCGGTTTGATTCGTCACTCCCCGGCAACGGCGCCAAAAAGTGTGTTGACCTAAGTACCAACTTAGGGACTTGCGGAGAAAGAGACTATACCTCAATCCCCTCTCAAGTGCATATAGTGGGGACACACGCTTTTAATTATCAATCCAAAGAGTATACAAACATAGCCGACTGTATGAGGACATGCAATCATGTGATGATCAATGCAAACGAACTACTCAAAGAGTGTAAACAAGACAAAGACTTATCCAAACAAGCTTCAACTGTTGGTCATGGCGTCATGATACTTGGTGCAGCAGCCGTCAGTATTTTGAACTTTTCTCCTAGCTCCGAGCTCTAAATATAGCAGCATATGCGTTTCGAAGCTCTCGAAAAGGCGCATCCAATGGCAGTAGTTTCACTCAATTCTGACACTCCTACTTCAAGTTATGAGCAAAATACTGAGTCGCGGGAAATCTTTCCTACACTTCAGCACTTCCTACACTTCGCACACACCGTAACTACAGCAACTAACCACTTTCATGGATAGACAACACTCCCTCACACTCTTTCAAAGCAATATACCTGTATATAAGCTCACAAAGAAGAAGATACAGAGTGAAGAAGACACAAATTCGAATTTCTGTGCTCCTATT
>CM035424.1:159909403-159929403 GCA_020310875.1 Ceratopteris richardii
TCTCTGGTCACAGGTTGGATTCTCATCCAACCGAGGTCTTGGTTCACTTCCACTAATCAACCCCCAAAGGCCCTTGCCCATAAGATAGTTGGAGACCCTAAATCTCCATGGTTGATAGTTCCCTTTGTCTAGCTTTTCAATTTGAGTGTTGAAGTCTCCCATATATAGTCTTTGATACTTGAACTAGCCCTTGGCTAATGCTCCAATGTGTATAAAATGAAAATGAGGGTCTGAGGTTACCTCAATCCAAAGCTTTCCTTAGATGGACACCTTGTGCTCTTGAAACTTTGAGCAGAATAGCTCCCCCTTGATGTGAGCTACCTCCAAGAAGCTTTTGTTGATGCAAATCTTCAACCAACAAATCAAAGAGGTCTTCTTGCTTGTATGTGATACCTCCAAGATGCCCAAATGCTCTGATACCACTGATGGGGGAAATTTCTCAACCCCTAAGCAACGATGAAGCGCGAATGACCTCCACAGGTATCCTTCTTTGACGTCTGCACACCAAAAGTGCTCTTACTCAGAGCTTATGCAGAGAACTCCAGTGCGCTTTTGTAGACCTCTAGTAGACACCAAGATCTTTCCAACAAAACATATTTTTATTCAAATGGATGCTTACACAAAGAGAAACAATGTCTACAACATGAGCTAGTTGAATGCTCACAACTGCTAGTAAAGTGGAGACCTCACTTCACTCCAGCAAGCTTTTCTCTGAGATTATACAGAGAATGAATCTCAAACTTGGATCAACTTTAGAAAACTCTAATAGCTAATGATACCAAAATAATAGCAAATGGATAAATAGAGAAGGAGAACCAGCCCTTACACCAGAGAGAAAAATATTTGCAACAGAGCCTACACACAGAGAGAGATATCAATATTACAACTTCACTAAAATGAATGTTGCTCCCACATTAATCAGAGAATGCTCTAGAGAGTTTGTGAGCATAAAATAGACTCTAAGAGATATCCAATGAGACAAGATATACATCAAATGCATACAATATGAGGGAGAACCAATGCTAACAACTCAGGAGTAGAGAGTTGCAAGACTGCCTGCGCACACACATAGATATGCCTACTAAAAGAAAAAAAACAAGCAAGCAAGGGGCTAGCTTAAGCAAGGGGCTTGCTTATCACAACTCCAGCACTTAGTGCTCACTTTACATGAGCTAAAACTCCAAGAAGATGGCCCAAAAGAAGTCGGGATACATGCCCCTTTTATAGTGAGAAGTGTGACCCAAAAATCTAGGAACTACCTTTCCAAATCAACCTCGTAACTTGGAGGACTTAGTTGAGATGACTTGGGGAGTGGTTTAGTGACTTTTCTTGATGTAATCTCGTGGCTTTTGGCTTCCTTTGATTGCTCCACATGTCCATAAAAGATTCCCCACGAATTTGTATCTTGAAGATTGACTTCTGACACATACATATACATATACATATACATATACATATATATATATATACATATGCATAAACATGTACATGGACATATATACATATACATATACATATACATATACATATACATATACATATACATATACATATACATATACATATACATATACATATAGATATACATATACATATACATATACATATACATATACATATACATATACATATACATATACATATACATATACATATACATATACATATAAATATACATATACATAAACATAGACATATACATATACATAGACATATACATATACATATAGATATACATGTACATATACATATACATATACATATACATATACATATACATATACATATACATATACAGATACATATACATATACATATACATAAATGTTGCAGAGCTAAAAAGAGCACAAAGCAGAGAAAAAGACGGGCCCCAAAATTTTTCCGATTTGGACATCATATTTTTGTATCATAATCATTTTTGTAATATATTTCCCGTTGTAAATGCACTAGAGGAGTCCTCTAGATGCATCCCCATAGAAGATTAGAGATTTACCCATGTAAAATAGTAGGAAATTAGTCTTTTAGTGAATAAAGTGCCGGTCTCTTGTGTGAAAGGACCATTTTTAGGGCACTAGTATATAAGTCAAATGTGACTCTTTGTAAAGAACTTTTTGCCATTGTGAGAATAGAGAGCACAGAAATTCGAATTTGTGTCTTCTTCACTCCTTATCTTCTTCTCTGTGAGTTTGTATGCATGTGTATTGCTTGGAAAGAGTGCTTGGGTGTGTTGTTTATCCATGAGAGCTATTGTTTGCTGTAGGTAATGTGTGTACGAAGTGTAGGAAGTGCTGAAGTGTAGGAAAGATTTCCCGCGACTCAGTATTTTGACCATAACTTGAAGTAGGAGCGTCAAAATTGAGTGAAACCACTGCAATTGGATGCGTCTTCTCGAGAGCTTCGAAACGCATATGCTATTTGCTATATTTGGAGCTCGGAGCTGGGAGAAAAGTCCAAAATACTGACGGCTGCTGCACCAAGTATCGTTTCGCCATGACCAACAGTTGAAGCTTGTTTGGATAAGTCTTTACCTTATTTACACTCTTTGAGTAGTCCATTTGCATTGATCATTACATGATTGCATGTCCTCATACACTCGGTTAGGTTTGTATACTCTTTGGATTGATAATTAAAAGCGTGTATCCCCACTATATGCACTTGAGAGGGGATTGAGGTATAGTCTCTTTCTCCGCAAGTCCCTAAGTTGGTGCTTAGGTCAACACACTTTTTGGCGCCGTTGCCGGGGAGTGACGAATCAAACCGAGGCAAGCGTGTGATGGTAAGTAGCTTTTTGCATTGAAGTAAGTGGAGGAGTGGAAATTTTCTCTTCTTTGGTAAGTCATTTTCAGCCGCACTTGCTACTTCTCATTCTTGGAGTGTGTGTAGTGAGTTGTTAGTTTAGGGAAGTGAGTAGTAGGAGGAGAGTAGGAAGAGTGAGGGAGTAGATTAGAGTAGCTTTCACTTCTTGTCTTGTGGTTTCATTTTCAGTAGATAGAAAATCTCAAGTATAAAAACCAAAAAGAGTCATTTTGAAAATCACTTGTTTTTGAGCAAGTATCGTGAGAGAGATCGTCGAGTATCGTGTGAGCTGTAGTCAGAGATCGTGGACGAAGGGTGGAGCAATCTGAGCTACGCAGAGCTAGTCAGGAGGAGTAGAGGGTTGTGATAGAATCCTAAGGTAAGTTTTTGTATCATTCCATCAACCTCATTACATAAATCAAGTCTTTCAGAGTGAAACGATCTGCGTCAGGTATCGTCTGAGATCTACAGGGGGTAAAAGGAGTGATTTGCTTGATACAGAGAGTGAGGAGAGGAAAGAGGAACTAGGAAAACAAGGGAATCAAAATAAAACTTCAAAAACATTTCTCAAAATTTGTCTAAGGGTCAAGTATCGTTTTTCTCCCGCGGTCGAGTATCGCGATACTTAGCAAGTATCGTGACCTCCTGTGGTTGAGTATCGTGATATTTCCCTGCGATCGGTATCGTTTGGCCCAGTGATCGTTTTGATCAAAGATCGCGATACTTAGCAAGTATCGTGTATCGTTACTGCCTGAGTATCGTGTATCGTGTATCGTTTTGCCAGCGATCGTCTGCTAGAGATCGTTTTGTGAGGTATCGTTTTATCCTGAGTATCGAGTATCGTTTTGATCAAATATCGTGTATCGTCGATCGTTCCAATTCAGAGATCGTGTATCGTCTGCTGCAAGTATCGAATATCGTCTGGATTGAAATATCGTATATCGTTTTGACCCAAGTATCGAGTATCGTGGTCTAGGAGATCGTGTATCGTTTTAGAACAAAGATCGAGTATCGTCTAGAGAAGTATCGTGGATCGTGGCATTCAAAGATCGGTATCGTTTGGCCCAGAGATCCTTCAGGCCAGAGGTCGTTTTAGCCCAGAGATCGTTTTCGTAGAATTTGGGAGTCAAATATCGGGATTTGGAAGAAATTCTTTTTTAGTCTTTTCCTTGCCAAGTCTTCTAGAAATTCTGACCTTTGGTGAGGAATCCTAGAGGCTAAAAGTTAGCAAAGGCTAATCAGAGTTTAGAAGTGGATGAACCTGAGATCCGGAAGAACCCTAGGAAGCCGAAGAAGTGTAATCTCTTCTGTAGGTAGTGTAGCAGAGCAAAGTAATCGTTCACATTATTCAGAAACATCCAGTGAGTCAGAGGAAGAAATTCCCATGGCTTCAGAGGACATGCAGAACACAGTACCCATGATTGGCATGATGTCAATCATTGAGGGAGAGTACAGGACCTCTTTGGAGTATGTGAACACAAACCAAAATGAGATCCCTATTTATTTGGATGGTCTAAATAGATCAGTGGCCAGGTTAAAGAAAGCTTCAGAGGCTTACATAGTGCCTAGACCAGCAGTCAAGTACTTAGGAGGATTTTACATGGACAAAAGAGATATCCAATATGTGGTCACAGAACACCCAGAAAACATTAATGAAATTGGTGAAGAAAATAATGCTTCAAACTTAAATGGAGGAGGGAATGAAGAACAAGTAACTACACCTAGAAGAAGATCTGTAGTTGCAAGGATGTGGAGAGGAGATCTGATTCCCCAGGATGACACCTTAATGGATGTATATTTGATCAATGGGATGGAGCATCTCCTTAGAGCACATTCCTCAATTTGGGAAGCTGCTCCTAACCCAGTCACCATCTATGAGTTGCAGGATCCTGATTTTTCCACCATTATCACGTATCTGGATAAAAATCAGAGAAGATATTGGCCCATAACAGAAGCGGAAAGAGCTGAGTTGAAATATCAAAACATCCCAGTGTTCCCTCATAGGGACCAAGCCACTACATCAAGAAACCCACTGGGAACTTCCCATAATGATTCATACCAGCAGTCAGGCCAAACACAACAAACACAACAGACACAACAAACTCAAATCCCCTTCAGACCTCCTGTACAGTTCGCAATGCCTGCAAATAACCCTAACTACCGACCTCAGCCAACTATTGATCCAAGACATGGAATTCATGCTCCAGTCAGACCGCCGGTAGTAAGAGGACCAGGCATACCGATAGGAAGACCTATTTTCCCAGTGATGCCTAGACCACCCGAAGCAGGAAGACGACTAAGGCCAATCCAAGTTGCCAAATGCATGAGAAATCACTATGACGGCTCTAGTGAACCTTACAATCATATAGCAGAATTTAAACAAGTAATCAGAGCCGAACAGGTAGAAGACTTTTTGATTCAATATGAGTCCTTTGGTCTTACACTGTCAGACACTACGTTAGCATGGTTTCAGCCATTGGACCCTAATACTTTTCAAAACATGGAGCAGGTATACCAAGAAATGATTGAGGAATTTACTAAATCAGGAATTAAAAACAATTATTCATCATTGATCCATAACTTCAAGCAAGTCCCTACCGAGTCAGTGAGATTGGCTGCCAGAAGATTCAAACAATATGTAGACAGATGCCCAGTGGAAGAGAGACCGACACAAAATAAAATGGTGTCATTATTTTTGGAAGGATTATTGAACGGATCCTTGAGATCATTGGTGTATGTAAAAAGGGTTCAGACTTTGCAAGAATGCATGAAGGAATGCATAGATTTAGAAGATAACCTAGCAGAGGACCTGAAAATACCCCAAGGAAGCTTGAAAAGTGAAGATTCGGCTAGTAACACATCAATTCCTAAAAATAATGTAGAGGAAATAGCCGAATTGTTAGCGAAAAAGTTGAACGTTCAAGGACAGAGGAACTACCCCAATAACCCAATGAGAGTTCCCATGCTCAGAAGGTGTATGCATTGCGGAGGTGATCATCCTTCTCACTTGTGTACCAGGGGAGTAGTTCCACCACCGGCTTATGGTTATAATAGACCCACTGTCCCAGGACCTCTACAATATTGCAGTGTGGAACAAAAATATACAAATCACAATACGGAAAATTGCCCCTACAATAGGCAAGCTAGACCAGCACAGCCATACATGAGACCCTACGGATACCCTCAAAGAGATCAGGGAGGTGAAGCTTTTAGGTATCCCTCTTATCAGCCGCAGGCACCAGCACCATGACCATATGCATATCAGGGATACGCCCAACCACAGCCAGTACTAGGACAACAACCGCCCCATCCTCAGAACGTTGTCCCAGTCAAGATTGCCCAACCTGAAGAAAACCTAGAGAGAGCTATAGTCCCAACCACACCTTTGACTAGTAATGAACCATATGACTCGTTTTATGACCCTAGTCAAGGAACATACCCTAATTATGAAAGCTCAATGATGGAATATGGACAGCTAAATGAACCATATGCCTATGGCATGGAAGTACCGGATAGTTCATACGGTTATGAGCAGGATTATGTGTCATTAATGTACACGGCTCCTAAAGCAACCCTACCACCCCGACCCATGAACAGATTGCCTGTACCCAGAGGACCATGTTATAGATGTGGAGGTGATCACTATATCAGAGAATGCACATTGCCAAACCCACCACCACCACAACGAGTATGGGAAGGCTACTGTAGTGATTGTGGTAAGGAACACCTTTTCAGAGACTGCCCCAAGAATCCCAACAAGGTTACATCTAATGTCCAAATTAACGTAATAGAAGTAATTGAATCATCAGGGAGTGATAAAGAGTACACAGTACCATTGAAAGCAATAACGAGAGCCAAAGCCAGAGAGACCCCTGATAAAACTGAGGAGAACAACCAAAGTGACAAGGAGAGGGACACACCCATCCCTCAAAGAGTTGAAGACTCAGAAGAGCCAGAAAAAAGTATTGCAAGTAAAAGGTCCCAGAGATGGAAAAACCGGAGAGATAGGATAAAAGAAAAGAAATTACGGCAGAAAAAGGAAAATGAGAAGAACGAACAGAATCCAAAAGAGGAACAGAAAAAGGTAGAAGAGAATAAAAATGGAAGCTACAAAAAAGAAGAGGTAGGATCGGTTTTAGCAGATCCTATGCCTGAAGAATTAGCCATGTGGATTCAGGCATACAAGGCAAGAATAAGAGCAGGACCTACCATAGAACAACACGAAAGAGAATATCCTAGAGGTGACCTAGAGAAGGAGAGGTTGGAGATCTGCAAAAAACTAATAGAAGTTGCCCAACAGACCTTAGAGAAACCTGCATTGCCATTACCTAAGACCCGAATTCTTGAAAAAGAATTCCAAGAGTGCATCATCATCAATGACCACGAAAAAACTAAAGTAGGTAATACACAGTATGGCAATGATTGTGAGGATAAAAGGGAAGGATCCATTATTCCCGAAGTAGAAGAGGAATGGCCTAAAGATTTGTGGGCTAGAGTCCAAGAAGACAGATGGAAGAAAGTAGAAGGAATTGAACCACCCTTCGAAGAGATAGAAGCAGAAGAGGAAATAGAGGGTTCAATACTAGAATTAAATTCAGAAGAAATTATACCAATGGATCCTAGTGACAAAGGGGATGAGGGAATAAAGGATTTGCCAAACTATACAGGAGATTACGAACATAATTCAGAATTATATTGTATTCCCTCAATAAGGAAAAAAGAATCGAACCCATCCATCAAAACAACTGACATCATACAACACCTTAAAAAGGTAAAAATCCCCTGTACCTTAACATTAGAGGAATTGTTGAAGATCAAACCACATCTGAAGGAGAAATTAACTAGTCAATTGGAGGTCAAGATGGAAGAAAAAGAGATATTAGACGAAGTAAACACGGTAAAGATTCCGGTGGATAAGGTAGGAGATTTTAGTGAAGGAGATGAAGGAAACACTTGCCTTCCAATTACCTTTAGGGGTTATACAACCAAAGCCATATTAGATTCAGGAGTTGGAGTAGGCATCGCTACCAGGGAAATCTGGGAGAAATGGGGAAAACCAGCTTTAAGACCAACGCGTATGAAAATACAAATGGCTGACGGACACACAGAAAGACCCTTGGGATTATTGGAACGAGTAGTTTTCACCACCTGCAGAGTTGAATTTGAACACACCTTAGCAATCTGTCAATTTGAAAGGCCGAGCAATTATGAAATGATACTTGGAAGGCCTTTCATGAGACAGTTAAAAGTCGTACAAGATTGGGGAAAAGATGCGGTGTACCTACAACATGAAGGAACCACCACTAGAATTAACCTACATATGTACGCTTATCAAGATGTTCCACCTCTACAATGGAATCAAATTCATAAGGAGGGAGACGACCAGTCAGTTCACATCGTAGGTTCTAGTGATCAATCTTGGATGAACGAGGACACTCATCTATGGATATGCCAGACTGCCAAAAAAGAAGAGGATAGGAGAAAAGGATGGCAACAAAGGCAAGGAGTTGCTAGGTCTGTACAAGATCCAGCATATATGCCTCAAGCCTTTTTAGATGAAGAGTTTGAACCTCATGGTTGGATGGAAATTTTAGCGACCATCGATGTCTGTGTGAACGAAGAAGTGATAACTATGAATGAATGCATTGACGAGGAAGGATATGATGTTAGTCTCTATGTAGTAGTCCTTCAGGAGGCTGAAGAGGGAGAAATGATCGAGAAAGACTGGAAGGAGGACTACGAGAGCATTGAAATGGAGCCAGAACCAATGGAATCTGAGGATGAAAATCAAAAAGTAAACATCATAGCTCATGAAACCTATAAAGAACCTACACAAAAAGAAGAGCTGGAGTTATATAAGGAGTCAGAGAGTGAAGAAAACAGACCAAAAGATCAGTTTGAAGTGCCAGCTCACTTCAAGAAATATGAGGTAGAAGAGAGGAAAATTGCTATTCAAATGCCTAAAAGAGAGGCACAGCCAGGAATGGCTTATGACAATAAAGAACAAACCAAGAAGATAGTAGTAATTGTAGAAGAAGGAGAAGAACGATGTACCTTCATAGGACAGGATGTCTCATTAGAGGAAGAACAAGAGTTAATTCGTCTCATAAGAGAATATCGGGATGTCTTTGCTTGGACCTATAAGGACTTAAAAGGAGTCGACCCTTCTATATGTGCGCATAGAATCCCCATGACATCCGAAGCCAAACCTTCTAAACAAAGACCATATACATACAATGATGTGTATTCAGCCAAAATAAAGGAAGAAATAGACAAATTACTAGATGCTGGATTCATATACGAGATTGAGCACACGGAATGGGTGTCACCGTTGGTGGTAGTACCGAAAAAGAATGGAAAGTTGAGAGTATGTATCAATCTAAAGAAAGTAAATGCTGCGACCATAAGAGATAGTTACCCATTACCAATTACGGATCACCTCTTGGAAAGGGTAGCAGGAAAGGAAGTCTATAGCTTTCTGGATGGCTTTTCAGGGTATAATCAGGTAGCGATTGCTCCTGAGGACCAACATAAAACCGCTTTCGCAACAGAATGGGGAGTATACGCCTTTAGAGTCATGCCTTTTGGCTTGACTAATGCCCCAGCTACCTTCCAAAGACTGATGTGCCATGTATTCAAAGAATTCCTAAGAAAGAGTATGGAGGTATACATGGATGATCTTTGTACTTATTCAGTTATACGATCAGAACATATCCCAGAGCTAGAAAAGATCTTTGCCAAATGTAGACAATACCGAGTATGCCTCAACCCAGAAAAATGTGTCTTCATGGTTAGACAAGGGAAAATATTAGGGCATATTGTCTCTAAAAACGGAATTTCAACTGATGAAGACAAAATCAAGGTAATTTTGGAATTACCAAGACCTAAGACTGCTAAAGAAGTTCAAGCATTTATGGGACATTGTGGATACTATCGAAGATTTATACATATGTACGCCATAATTGCTAGACCTCTTTATGCATTATTGACTCTATTTAATTGGACCGAAGAATGTGAGAGAGCCTTCAATGAGTTAAAAAATCGTTTGAGTTCAGCACCAATCCTTCGAGTCCCTAACTGGAATAAGCCGTTTCACATTCATGTGGATGCTTCCAAGTTTGCCATTGGTTGCATCTTAGCTCAACCTGCCGATACGGGAAAATTAGACCACCCTATAGCCTATGCTAGTAGACAATTAAATCAAGCAGAACGCAATTATACTACCACTGAGAGAGAAGGCCTAGGGATGGTGTACGCAGTCAAAAAGTTCAGACATTACCTGTTGGCAAACAAATTCAAATTCTTCATTGATCATCAAGCCCTACTATACCTAGTCAACAAGCCTTGTAATACAGGAAGACTAGTACGATGGTTTTTATTGCTAATGGAGTTTGATTTTGAGGTAATAGTCAAGAAAGGAAATACCCACATAAGAGCAGACCACTTATCAAGAATGACCCATGGAGAACCACCCATCGGAGTACCAGATGATCTGCTAGATACGTACCTTTTTAACCTGGAAGTATGTCCTCAATGGGCAGAAAAGTTGATCCCTATACTTACACATGGACCTAAAGATGGGATCACACCAAACCAAACCCAAGATCTTTGGAAGACTAGAAACCTTCATATCATTGCGGGAAGTTTGTATCACCAGGATTCAAGCGGATTATTAATGAGATGCGTGGAAGAAGAGGAACAAGAAATGTGGCTTCAGAAAGCACATGTAAACCAATGGAAAACTCATTTGAATGCAAATGGAACGTGGCAAACACTCAAGAGATTTGGCATATATTGGCCAACCATGCAAAGAGACTCACATAACTATGTATCAGTATGCCAAATCTGTCAAGAAAAAAATCCAGAAGAGAACTCAACTCTATGCTATTCCACAGTAGCACCGGGATGGAGCATGCCTCTGGTGAAGTTCTTAAAAACTCAAGAATACCCCGAAGGAGCCACTATGGCAAGGAAACGTGCACTGGTAGAACAAAGTAAGGATTATGTCATTATAGGAAAACAACTCTTTAAACGAGGGAAAGATAACCAATTACGAAAGTGCATTCACGAAAATGAATATCTTTCTGTTTTAGAAATGGCTCATACAGGAGCTGCAGGAGGACACTTCTCTGCAGATAAAACAGCAAAAATGATCCTCTTTGCTGGAATGTGGTGGCCAACTCTACACCAAGATGCTGTAACATATGTGCAACGGTGTAATACTTGTCAACGAACGAAATATCCAATTAGAAGAGACGAAATGCCACTTAGACCCATGATGAGTGCCAGAGCTTTCACCAAATGGGGAATAGACTTCATAGGACCTATCAGCCCACCAGCGAAAGGATCCCATGCCGAGTACATAATTGTAGCCACAGACTATCTGACCAAATGGGTTGAAGCAAAAGCAACCAAGAAAAATGACGCAAGAACCACAGCCAAGTTTTTCTTCGAGAACATTTTCACTAGATTTGGACTACCAATAGAAATTGTGAGTGATAGAGGTACGCACTTTGTGAATGAAGTGATAGAAGCTTTATTGAATGAATTCTTGGTAATTCATAAGAAATCAGCTCCTTATCACCCACAAGCCAATGGACAAGCCGAAAGTTCTAATAAAATCTTGTGTACAATTCTCACCAAAATTGTTAACAATGGTAGATCAGATTGGGATAAGCAGTTACATCATGCTTTATGGGCATTTCGAGTAGCCTATAAAACAGCTATAGGCACTACTCCTTTTAACTTAGTCTATGGACAAAATGCTATTTTGCCAATTGATTTCTTAATTCCCACTCTGAGAGTAGCAACTACTTAT
Source organism: Ceratopteris richardii (assembly GCA_020310875.1). NCBI lineage: Eukaryota > Viridiplantae > Streptophyta > Polypodiopsida > Polypodiales > Pteridaceae > Ceratopteris > Ceratopteris richardii. Next base: position 159,921,018 of record CM035424.1, read on the forward strand.
GAGTGGACGGGCCATGAACTATCAGCTCAATTGGATCAAATAGAAAAGCTTCACGAAACTAGGTTACAAGCAGTAGCAGGCATTTATGCCGCTAAACGACGACAGAAAGCCTACTTTGATGCGCACATTAAGGAGAAAAATTTGAAGGAAGGAGATTTAGTTTTGGTATATACCTTGAAACAACATGCTAAGAAGTTGCAGAAGAGAGGATATGGCCCCTTAATCATTAATCGTATATCTACAAGTGGAGCTATCAACTTAGCAACCTTGGATGGGGATATATTACCAAACTATATCAGCGGTTGTAGAGTGAAAAAATATCTAGAACCATTAACCGAAGAAACAATGTCTCGATTAATCAAAGGCAAGAATAGACGCATAGAGGAGGAAAGGATACGAGAAGAAGCGAGACAAGAAGCATTGGAAAGAATAAAGAAACGGAAAGAGTGGATGAGAGAGCGAGATGAAAGATACCGACTAGGAGAAGAACTCATCCCGATGGCTAATTTTAGAGCCACTCAAAACCTAGGATCGCAGAGAACGCAACCATATTTAAATTTGGGAGCAGGAAAAACTGAGTACCACTTGGTGGATGCTCTCATTGACACAGGAGCTGCTGTAAGCTGTATCAAGCATTCTTTGACCCAAAAACTCAAGGAGGTAGTACGCCCATCGATGGCACAATTGATAGGATTAGGAGGAACAATTACTCAATGCATAGGTGAGATCACCTTACCTTTACATCTTGGCAACAACACTATGGAACAAAAGCTATTAGTGTGTCATGATCAAGATTTACTTGAGGAGGTAGTGTTAGGTCAAGACTGGATTTACGAATACGAGGTGACCATTCAATTGGCGTTAAGATACATCTCAGCCAGGATAGGACATCGTGAAGTATTCAGTCTGCTAGACGAACGACCAATCAAATCTGTGAGCATGGAGCAAACAGTTCATTCTAATGAACAAAGTCCTGAATGTATGATCACTAGCACTATAGAGACACCTTCATCGAGTACTATATGTGCGGACACATTGAATTCTGCTTGCACACCATGTTCTAGTCTACCAAGTCATGAGAGTGTCAATCTATCTGAAACTAACCTCACCGAAGCACCATGCATAAAAGGGACTAGTCCTCTGTGTAATTCAAAATCTGTACCCATTAAAATATACCCTATTCCATACTCTAACCAAGCGTGGATAAAGAAAGATGAAGTGGAGGAATATCTTCGACGGCAGAAGCACAACCGACATCAAAACAAACAATCAAGGGAGAAATCAACTCAGTCTGAACAACAAATTCATCGACAAATTGCTACAATATGGATTCCAAAGAAAGTAGTAGCCGCTCAACAGGATCGTTTGCACATCTGGGTTCCTAAGTCTTGCGTTCCAAAGAAAATAAACCGAAAGGATGATCCTCAGCACAAGAAGAACACATATGGTCCACAGGCAAAACAGCCACAAAAAAAGAGTTACTGGAGAAAGAAGGAGTCTGTAATGGCAACCCGAGCCATTCCGAGACTTACAAATCAGATCAAACAGACCTACAACGAGAAGAAAAGAGCCACATTCAGTGGAAGTGGGCAACATACAACAAGGCCCAGCACAAGAAAGCAGATTTGGATACCGAAAGACAAAACAAACAGCTTGCATCAACCAACTACTTCCAATTGCACACATATGGAATTGTCAATACCCAAAGTATGCATAGTAGGGCCACATTACAAGGCCAAGCATTCGGCACATCCTTCTTCTATTTCAGGATAGTCAAGCACATTTTCCTCTTGGGAAATAGGAGAGCACTTGTACATATATTAAGAAAAATATTCCAAAAAAAAAAAATTTTATAACCGCTTCGGCTATAACCTAACTTTTCTGTTTTCCGTTTCAGATGAAAATATAAAAATACCTAAAAATGTGAAAAATCCAGGTATTACCCTTCTCACACCCACGGGAAAGGGACGACACCGTTCACTCGGAGCAATATCGAGCTTATGACAAACAAATAAAGGAGGATTTCTGATAATATATGACAACTAATTCATACTCTATATTGAGTGCAGATGGCATCTACTGATTCAGAATCTACGCAACAGGAAGAGGTCCAGCTTTTCCCACTCGAGTCCATTACAAAAGCAAGAGGTCATTGGTTCCGGGATGATCAACCAGTGGCAGAGCTCATCTTCATGGCAACAATCAAAATTATGGATACAGATCATTACTTTCCAATCATGTCACAGGATTTCAAGACAATAATACAAGGATTACCTCATATTGAAGATGTATGGACACAAGCGGGCATAGAGGCATTTCTCAAATTGCCTATATATGCTCCAGATTTTCAAAGATGTGCACAGGTAATGAATACCATGCAACCTGCCGCAACAAAAATATCAGTTCCAGAAGCACGTGTCTTGGATAAAGTCGGAGTTTGGAAGACAATCCAATTCACACATGAGTTAATCAATAAAGCTTTTGGATGGAATCAAGCAGGAATTACTAGTGTCAAAGAGGAGTGCCATGATCCCAAGAAGAGATCATTTTTGGAGATAAACAGAATTGACATAGAAGATGTTGTTCGATTGGTGCATCAACACTTTTGTTTCCCAAGCATGCACAGATACACGGCTCCACAAAAAATTGTAGTCCAACTATTATCACATGCCATGAGACAAATAGGAAACAGAATCAATTTAACAGGGTATGTCCAAGAAAGATTGTTTGAAGCCCAGAAGAAGTGGGGACAGAAGAAGTTTTTGAATGGCAGTTCTGCATTAACACTATTGATATATGAAGCTCTCGAGATGAAAAATTGCTTAAGGGAGATGCCGACCTCAGAAGGGCTCGCAAAATACGCTAAATCTGCTACAGTCCCTAGGAAAAAGAAAGCAGTTGTTGCAGTTGAGGAAGCTGGAACCAGCACACAAAAACCCATGAGGGGTACCAAGCGTTTACGGGAGGAGGAAGCCCAAGCTACACCTCAATCAAAGAGGACTCATCACTTACCAAAAATCACGACGGCTCAAATGCCTATTACAAAGAGAGATCTGTCCGCTGCCCTCAAAGAAACACATCAGTACATGCAAGGGCAGGTGAACTTAAACATTCAAGGTCATCATTATAGACAGACAAGTCAAGAGAAACAAAAACAAAGTCCAGAGAAGACACCAAAACAGGCTGGAAGATACAAAGAACGAGGGATCGATGATTACAGCACCAATACAGATTCCAGCCCTGAAAAAGATACCTTGGATACCGATATACGGACAGAAACTCAAGAAGACGAATGGAATGAGATCGAACAAGTGGAAGTGACGCCAGGAAATCGTATAGAAGAGGAAAAAAGAGTAGAAGAATCAGTGGAACCGGAGCATGTCATTCAATTGAATGACACTACAAAGATAAGCATCAAGGAAGATACAACCAGTGTTACACAGGTAAAACAACCTATTAAAGAGGAAGAACAAACCCCAGTGAGTAAGGAAATGGAGGGACTACGAAACCAAGAACAGACTGTGATCGAGGTGCCAGATGATACACCTCAAGAAAATAAAGCAAACATGGGGGCTGAGCCAAGGATCCAGCTTCAGATTAGGCAGCCCCATGACACTACATTACATATTGCACAGGGTAAAGACATCAATACCGGAGAAGAACCAAGCATACCAAAAACATGGCTTAATGTGGACGTTACTCAACTGAAGCCTGTAGTCAAGCAGATGATTCAAACAGCCATGGACACACAACAGCAATTGATGGACATAGATGCAGACCATGATAGAGCAAGGCGAGAAAATCATCAATTCCAGATAATGAGCGAACAACTATCGTCACAGCTCATCGCGACACAAAAGGAGCTCACAATCAAAAGCAATGAGTGGCTCGATACAAAAACGCAATATGAATCATTAATCACTCAGCATCACCAACTCCAAGCACAGCTCGCAAATTTACAGAAATCATATGATGCCAGCGAGGCGGACAAAGACAGAATGAGAGCTAGAAGTACGTTGCTCGAGACACAGCTAAAAGTCTATATGGAAGAAAATGACACATTGAGAAACAGGAATAAGGAATTAATGAAGTCATTATTATATGATCAACCAATCAAGCAACAGGAATCCACAGAAACCAAAGAAAAAGAATTGAGAGATCAAATCTCAAAATATGAAGAGCTGCTAAAGCAAGAACAAGCAAAGACCGAGGAATGGCAGAGCCGATACGCCAACGAAACAGATGAATTGAAGAATCAATTACAAAAGGTGAACGCCAAATTGATACAGAGCTACAGTGAAAATATGGATAATGTAGCTGACGTTGGTAAAGAATTGCTGGCCACTAAAGAAAAACTCAGAGAAGCCATGCAAGAGGTAAAAGATAAAGAGGAATGCATAGCACACTTACAGACTCAGATAAAAGAGAAAGAACCGATCGGGACACCAGTAGTGCCGGCTAAGGAAAATCCTACTGACGAGGTAGAGGTAAGTCCTCTATCTCACCCGATCTATAATTCTCCACTACATGAGCAGTTGGCCGATATACATGACGAACATCCAATGCCCTATACTGCAGAAATAACTCAGAAGGAACGGGCACTAGTGGTGTCCCGGTTAACAGAAAATTTTGAAAATGAAGTGGTCAAAGCTATGAAAGAGGCAAAGATAAAAGGTAAAGACCTGGACAGCATTCTGAAGCCATTCAATATTCCATACGGACTCTTGAAAGAGAAAACCAGACGTTATATAACGAAGATTACACAGAAGAGTCCAGATGAGCAGCTGAATTTCAAACACGACACATTCGCATACACTCAAGCAGAGTTTGAAGCTGCGCAACCAGTGTGGCGACGGAAATTTTTGGAGAAGCATCCCACACTACGGGTGCATTGGCAAGCAACGCCATATGCATTCCAGGTAAACCCTTCATTTTGTCCACTACCACGTAGAAGGGATACCAGGGAATTTTTGGATTTGCAACGAAGCGGCACTATAAATAAGCAGTGGCTCAATTATCCTATGCTTCCGAGCCCGCCACATAACTACTTGCCAACGGAGGATTATATGGTCAAAACCATTGAATATTGGCTACAAAATTATGCAACAGTACCTGATTTAACTGTAAAAATGACCAATAAAATACTTAGCATGATCCTTACAGTCTTGAAGGTATTCAAGCATGCGGCCTACACCTTTTTGAACTTCATAGGTATTAATCAAGGCACGGACATCCTCATTTTTTATCTATCCATTATGCCTAGCAGACCAACACTAATGGCATATTTTTCCAGATTAATGTTCTTGCCAAGTGTATATATGCAGACTTTCGAAGAAGCTTTCTTTACAGGATTTTTTGAGATGGATTCAGAAATTTTTTTGAAGATGTCATCCAATTTAAATGCCAGATTAGTGGCATATGAACTTAGCTTCTTCGCAGATCACAAACAGCCACCCAACGACGGTGTGAAGGCAGAACAATGGAAACAACTCATGATACGTGAAGCAAATCTGCTAAATGATACAGAGCAAAGAGTCTATCAAACATATGCCCGTCGCTTATCAAAGCCTGTCGGGGACGATAGAGTCCAGGAGGGGGGCAGTGTTGAGGGAGAATCAAGTAAGAAGAAAAAAAGAAGAAGACAACAAAAGAAGCAGCTTCACTAAAAAGAAACATCTGAAGACATATCTCTGCAGGAAGCCCCGCAGGGGCGCATTACCCATCTCTGCACAGAGCCCTGCAGGGGCACGCATCAGGCAACAAGGCAAACATGCTCAAAGCAATACAACAGGGTCAGATGTTTGCAACCAGGACAAATCACAGGTCCAAAAGTCAGAAAGGGGTAGAGGCCGAAAAGTTCAAGAGGGTGACTAAGAACAGCACATTCCTAGTCACTGGTGGCGTGCGTGGCAACCCCAATCAACAGGCAAGACAAATGCAGCAGGCTCTAGTGTAGTAGAGCTTGAATCAAGAACAGGCCATCAAAGCTGCATGTCTGTTGAAATACAGGCAAAACTGACCAAGGGTAACGTGCAGGAGAAACGAGGCAATCAGCTGACGAAAAGCTAAAGCCTGTCAAGGGACGACAGAAACGAAGAGGGGGAGAGTGTTGCAGAGCTAAAAAGAGCACAAAGCAGAGAAAAAGACGGGCCCCAAAACTTTTCCGATTTGGACATCATATTTTTGTATCATAATCATTTTTGTAATATATTTCCCGTTGTAAATGCACTAGAGGAGTCCTCTAGATGCATCCCCATAGAAGATTAGAGATTTACCCATGTAAAATAGTAGGAAATTAGTCTTTTAGTGAATAAAGTGCCGGTCTCTTGTGTGAAAGGACCATTTTTAGGGCACTAGTATATAAGTCAAATGTGACTCTTTGTAAAGAACTTTTTGCCATTGTGAGAATAGAGAGCACAGAAATTCGAATTTGTGTCTTCTTCACTCCTTATCTTCTTCTCTGTGAGTTTGTATGCATGTGTATTGCTTGGAAAGAGTGCTTGGGTGTGTTGTTTATCCATGAGAGCTATTGTTTGCTGTAGGTAATGTGTGTACGAAGTGTAGGAAGTGCTGAAGTGTAGGAAAGATTTCCCGCGACTCCGTATTTTGAGCATAACTTGAAGAAAGAGTGTCAGAATTGAGTGGAACCACTGCCATTGGATGCGTCTTCTCAAGAGCTTCGAAACACATATGCTATTTGCTATATTTGGAGCTCGGAGCTGGGAGAAAACTCCAAAATACTGACGGCTGCTGCACCAAGTATCGTTTCGCCGTGACCAACAGTTGAAGCTTGTTTGGATAAGTCTTTACCTTATTTACACTCTTTGAGTAGTCCATTTGCATTGATCATTACATGATTGCATGTCCTCATACACTCGGTTAGGTTTGTATACTCTTTGGATTGATAATTAAAAGCGTGTATCCCCACGATATGCACTTGAGAGGGGATTGAGGTATAGTCTCTTTCTCCGCAAGTCCCTAAGTTGGTGCTTAGGTCAACAATAAACATATACATATACATAGACATATACATATATATTCACATATACATATATATTCACATATACTTTTACATATACATTTACATACACATATACATATACATATACATATAAATATACATATAAATATACATATAAATATACATATATATACATATACGTATACATATATATACATATACATATACATATACATATACATATACGTATACATATACATATACATATACATATACATATACATATACATATACATATACATATACATATACAAATACGTATACATATACATATACATATACATATACGTATACATATACATATACATATACATATACATATACATATACATATACATATACATATACATATACATATACATATACATATACATATACATATACATATACATATACATATACATATACATATACATGTACATATACGTATACATATACATATATATATACATATACATATACATATACAAATACATATACATATACATATATGTATACATTATCACATACATATTTATATACATATGCATATACATATACATATACATTTACATATATGTATACATATACATATTCATATACATACACATATACATATACATACACATATACATATGCATATACATATACATATACATTATACATATACATATACATATACATATACATATACATATACATATACATATACATATACATATACATATACATATACATATACATATACATATACATATACATATACATATACATATACATATACATATACATATACATATACATATACATATACATATACATATACATATACATATACATATACATATACATATACATATACATATACATATACATATACATATACATATACATATACATATACATATACATATACATATACATATACATATACGTATACATATACATATACATATACATATACGTATACATATACGTATACATATACATATACATATACATATACATATACATATACATATACATATACATATACATATACATATACATATACATATACATATACATATACATATACATATACATATACATATACATATACATATACATATACATATACATATACATATACATATACATATACATATACATATACATATACATATACATATACATATACATATACATATACATATACATATACATATACATATACATATACATATACATATACATATACATATACATATACATATACATATACATATACATATACATATACATATACATATACATATAATAACATATAGATATACATATACATATACATATACATATACATATACATATACATAAACATGTACATGGACATATCTACATATACAT
>CM035424.1:159939403-159959403 GCA_020310875.1 Ceratopteris richardii
CACAATGACAAAAAAGTCTCCTACAAAAGAGTCACAAAGTGACTTATATACTAGTGCCCTAAGTTTGGTCCTTTCACACAAGAGACCGGCACTTTATTCACTAAAAGACTAATTTCCTACTATTGTACATGGGTAAATCACTAATCTTCTGTGGGGATGCATCTAGAGGACTCCTCTAGTGCATTTACAACGGAAAATATATACAAGAGTGGTTATGATACAACAGTTGTGTGTCCAAATCAGAAAAATTTTGGGGCCCGTCTTTTTCTCTGCTTTATGCGCTCTTTAGCTCTGCAACACTCTCCCCCTCTTCGTCTCTGTCGTCCCTTGACAGACTTTGCTTCCCGCACGCGTCCAATGGTCAGTGTTGTCTGTAACTCAATAGACATGCAGCTTTGATGGCCTGTTCTTGATTCAAGCTCTACTACACTTAGAGCTTGCTGCATTAATCTTGCTTGTTGATTGGGGTTGCCACGCACGCCACCAGTGACTAGGAATGTGCTGTTCTTAGTCACCCTCTTCAACTTTTCAGCCTCTACCCCTTTCTGACTTTTGGACCTGTGATTTGTCCTGGTTGCACACATCTGACCCTGTTGTATTGCTTTGAGGCTGTTTACTTCTTTCCACCGTGCATGACTTGGCTGTTTCCTCTTTTCGCCTGATGCGTGCCCCTGCGGGGCTCTGTGCAGAGATGGGTATCTATTGCACCGTCTTAGACTTTGATTTTCTTCTTCTTTTCTTTTTGCTTGATTGCCCCTCTCCACGTCCCTCCTCCTGAACTCTGTCGTCCTCGACAGGCTTTCTGTGGCGACGTGTGTATGTTTGAATGGCTGTTTGCTCTCGTTGGTTCAACAGATTCGCGTGACACAGCATGAATTCCTTCCATTGCTGAGACTTGACTCCGTCTTCTGGCGCCTGTCTATGATCGGCAAAGAAACTTGTTTCATAGGCCACCAGTCTTGCATTCAAGTTTGAAGTCATTTTAACAAAAATTTCGGAATCCATTTCGAAGAAGCCTGTAAAAAATGCTTCTTCAAAGGTCTGCATATATGTCGATGGCAAAAACATAAGGCGAGAATAATATGCCATAATGGTAAGTCGGCTGGGAATGGTAGATAAATAAAAAATAAGAGCCTCCGACCCCTGCGTAATGCCGATGAAATTCAAGAAGGTATACTTAGCATGTTTGAACACCTTTAGCACTGTTAATAACATGCTGAAAATTTTATTGGTCATTTTGACTACTAAATCTGGCACTGAAGCATATTTGGAAATCCAAAACTCCATTGTCTTCACCATATATTCTTCGGTTGGTAGGTAATTATGTGGCGGACTAGGTAGTAACGGATAGTTAAGCCACTGATTATTGATGTTGCCTTGATGCTGTCCTTCCCAAAATTGCGTCCAAGAGCGTCTGCGGGGTACAGGACAAAAAGATGGATTTACTTGAAGTGCATATGGTGATGCTTCCCACTGTACCCGCAATGTCGGATTCTTCTCCAAAATTTTTCGCCTCCATATTGGATCCGCCTTGTCAAATTCCTCTTGAGTATAATTGAAAGTGTCATGCCTGAATTGAAGGTTGTGGTCCGGATCTTTATTCGTTGCAGACTTTATGTACATCCGCGTCTGTTCTTTAAGTAGACCGTATGGTACATTGAATGGCTTCAAAATGTGATCTAATTGTTTATGTTCTATCTGAGCTTCTTTTATTATCTGGATAATTTGATCTTCAAAATCAGCGGTGAGCTGGGACACCAGTAGTGCCCTTTCTGGTCGGCTTAATTCTGCAATGTCCCGATTATTATAATCAATGTGGACCTCCTGAGCTTGCCTTATCGGTGAATGGTATGAGGGGGGAGAGAGAGGACGTACCTCAGTCTCCACAGCAGCCTCCGCAGCATGTGGAACTACTGGTGTCCCCTGCTTTCCTTTTAGCTCTATCTGCTCCTGAAGCCGTTGGATGATTTCATCCTTATTCTTAAGTTCTTCTTCAGCCTTTGTAATTTTTTCTTGATGTTTGATTAATTCCTGTGCAACTATGTTCATGTGATCTGTGTCTTCTTTGCACTGCTGGAAATAATCATTCTCTGTTTTTTTCCATTTCTTGCGTAGAGCTGCAGTGTCCTTCATATACCTTTGTTCCCAATCAGCAATGATTTCTTGCTCCTGTTTGAGCTGATCTGCCATCTTGGTTATCTTTTCTTCCATTTCTTTTATATCCGCGTTTGATTTATCAGTATCTACCGGTGGTTGATCACTGAGGAGAGCTGTCATGAGCTCCTTGTTCCTGACCCTTAAGTGGTCTGCTTCCTCCATACTCACCTTGAGCTGTGATTCGAGTACCTTACTACAAGCATGGATCCTTGTTTTCTCTTTTTCGGTCATGTCTAGTTTCTTCTTGAGCTCCAAAACTTGCTCTTTTAGTTTGGCATTTTCCGTTTCTAATATTCTGTATTGTGTTTTGGTCGTTTCTATTTCCTCGTGTTTCTTTAAAACTTGAGCTTCTGTTTCTGATAATTTTTTAGCCAGATTCATACCTTCTTTTTGAAGCTCCTGCTTTTCGAGCATGGCTTGGTCGTAATCTTCATCAGCATCAAGCATCAATTGTTGAGTGTCTAGTGCAGTTCGAATCATATCCTGCACCATAGGCTTGAGCTGAGCTATATCAACATTCAGCCATGTCTTTGGTACATTTGGGGTTTCTCCTATATGTACATCTTGTCCCTTTTCGACATGGATCGTTTCATTATGTGGTTGTCGGACCTGTAGTTGTACTTGTGGTTCGTCTGCTTTTTCATTTAAGATGGTAGTTTTAGTGGCACTTCCCAGAAAAGTTACATCCATGGGGGATGGTTCGGCCACAACCCTTAGTGGAGTGAAGGGTTCTTCGTTTTGTTGTCCTTCTTCCTGAGGCTTATCCTCTGATATCATTAAATGTTCCTCATCATCAGATTTGCCCTCCTTGGTGTGGGTAGTGGAGGCATCTTTTGGTTGAATGGGGTGCTGTTTTTCTTCTCGTGCCTTCTCGTTGGTTGTATTTGTGTCTACCAGTGGTGATTGAGCTTTTTCCTTGTGGCCTTCTTGGTCTTCGCCATAGTCTACTTCATTCAATTCGGTCCACTGACCATCATCCTTCGACTCACTACGAATATCTATATCTAATAACGAAGTTTCTGGTCCTTCTTTGGCGTCTGAGGATGAACTAGTATTATCCAAAACGATTTCACGATATCTGTGGACTTTTGTAAGCTTGCTTCTCGGGTCTGTAGCTTGTCGTGATTGTTGATAGTGATGACCCTGCACTGGCAGATTAATTTGTCCTTCTGTATATTTGTGAGTCTCCTCCAGTGCTTGAGTTAATTCTTCTTCCGTGATTTTTTTAGTCCCTTTAGTGGTGGTTGTAGGAAGTACATGTACTCTCTTTGTTTTTGATACTTCCTCTTCTACTTGTTGGACTTCTCGAGGTCGTTTTGTGCCTCTCATTGTGCCTCTCATTTGGGGTTGAGAGCTTGTTTCTGCTTCTTCTACTTGTTTGCTTCCTTTCTTCTATTTCGGTACAGTAGCTACTTTGACAAATCGATCCAACTCCATTGAAGATGGCATCTCCTGTAAGTACTCGCGCATGCCCAATGCGTGGTAAATCATAATTGTTAGGGCAGTAGTTCCGTTGAGGAACTTCTTATTATCCCATTTTTTCTTTGCCTCAAATAATCTTTCTTGCACATAGGGTGTGAGGTTAACCTGATTGCCTATCTGTTTTATGGCATGAGACAATAATTGCACAATGATTTTTTGAGGGGCCGTGTATCTATTCATGCTCGGGAAGCAGAAGTGTTGGTGAATCAATCTGACTTCTTCTTCGATGTCCACCCTATTGATGTCGACGAAAGTTCTTGTTTTTGCTCCACGACTCTCTTCCTTGACCGTGTTGACACCATCCTTTTCCCATCCAAATGCTTCTTTGATTAAGTCGTGGGAAAATTGAATGACCACCCATTCTCCATCCTTATTCATCACAGTGGCTTCTGGTGCCAATGGGTCATGTAGTGCTGGTCGTAGGGTGTTCATGACTTGTGTACAGCGTTGGAAATCCGGTTTATAGATAGGTAGTTCAAAATACTTACGAATTCCTGCTTTCTTCATGATGTCGATTGTGGATGGCAGTTCATGCAAAACTTTGAAGTCCTGGGACATGATCGGAAAGTGATGCTCTGTGTCCATGATCTTTATGTTGGCCAAGAAGAGATATTCCTCAACTGGCTGCTCATCTCTGAACCAATGCCCTTTTGCTTTCGTAAGACATTGGGGAGGAAATTCCTGGACCTCTTCTTGGATTGTAGCTTCAGAGTCTTCAGAAGCCATATGCACTTACAAGGAAAAGTGCATTAGCTTGAAAGGCCTTTGTGAGACCACGCAGTGTATTGTTGTGATTATGGTTGCTCGTCACTCCGTTCCCCATTATTGCATGAGTGAGATCTCTTACTGCCTCTTTTTTTTATATTTTTTTCCTGAAAGAAGACAATCATTAGTATAGCCGAAGCATAGTTTATGTACATAGTATGTCCACTCCTATCAGGTTTAAGCTAAGATCTAGTCTCCCTTGGAGATCGTGCACCACTAGTTTGATAATGTACATCCTGTGCCGAATGCTTGGCCCTGTATTGCGGCCCTATCATGCTTACTTGAGGTGCATTAGATACTACATGAGTGCAATCGGATGCTTTATCTCCTCGCTCATCCGCTCCTCGTGGTAGCTTTGGTTTCCAGATCCATTTTGAGAACGCTGAGAGAGGTCGCTTGGTTTTCTCGATTCGTACAGCTGCTCGTGTTCCATTTGCTTTATCCATTGCCCGAGGGAATTTGGCATTGCTCTTCGATTTTCTCTGATGACTCTTATGTGTTGTTGACTTTTGCCTTGTCTGATGTGGTATTTCCTCCTTTGTCCTTGCAGCCTGTTTAGCTGCTTGTATGGCCTTTTTGGGAATCCATATCTGATGTCGCGATCTTTGAACTTCAAGCAAGGGCTTGGGAATCCATACGTGCAATGATTCTTGTGGTATGTACTTCTGTGAAGCTGGCTTGGTGATGCCTTTTTCCTTCCTCAGACTGGGTGTGGACGTTTCCTGACTCTGTATCTGATCCTTGCGTACCCACTTATATTTGGGTGGGTCTTGATTCGAGTATCTGCTAGTTGGTCTCCAATAGTGTGATCTTTGGATGTTTCGAGCCTGCGTGGGAGAGCATGTCTCCTCAATGATTGGCTTTTCCACAATTGCATTGGATAACTTCGACTCTATTGTGGACGTCGCTAGGATTGAAGTTTCTTCTTCTATGCATTTGATTTCTGAATGGTGAGCATAGTTGATACTTTCTTCTGTCGTTTTTTGAACCTCCTCTGGTCTTGGCATTAACATGGTTTGGTTACATGGTTTCTCTTCAAGTAAGCTGAAAACGTCCTTATGTCCTATCGTAGCTGAAATATAACCTTGAGCTAGATGGATACACGCCTCTGTCTCAATGATCCAATCGTGTCCTAGAATGAAATCTTCTATCAGGTCTTCGTCCTCACACACTAGGACTCTTTGTTCCATGGAGGAATTTCCTAGGTGGAGGGATACATTCGTGGTTCCAATACATTCTATGGTGTGACCTCCAATTCCTATTAATTGGGCTTTTGTGGGATTCAATTCTAATTGCAGCTCGTCTGCTATTCTCTTTCGCATGCAGCTAAGGCTTGCTCCTGAGTCTATCAATGCATCTATCATTTTGTACTCTGCCTTGCCAATCCCTAGGTTTAGGTAAGGTTGCGTTTTACACATACCCGTTGTATCATGATTTTTGACCTGATAATTTGCCATAGGGATGGGCTCTTCTCCTTGGAGATAACGTTCATCTCTTTGCCTGATCCACTCTTTCCGTTTCCTAATGCGTTCTAGTGCTTCCTGTCGAGCTTCCTCTTTGATCCTTTTCTCTTCTATGCGTCTATTCTTGCCTTTGATTAATCGAGACATTGTTTCTTCGGTCAATGGTTCTAGATATTTTTTTACTCTACATCCACTGATATATTTTGGTAATACATCTCCATCTAGGGTTGCTAAGCTGATGGCTCCACTTGTAGATATACGATTAATGATTAAGGGGCCATATCCTCTCCTCTGCAACTTTTTGGCATGTTGTTTCAAGGTATATGCCAAAACTAAATCTCCTTCCTTCAAATTTTTGTCCTTAATGTGCGCATCAAAATAGGCTTTCTGTCGTCGTTTAGCAGCGTAAATGCCCGCTACTGCTTGTAACCTAGTTTCGTGAAGCTTTTCTATTTGATCCAATTGAGCTGATAGTTCATGGCCTGTCCACTCATAAGTAGTTGCTACTCTCAGAGTGGGAATTAAGAAGTCAATTGGTAAAATAGCATTTTGTCCATATACTAAGTTAAAAGGAGTAGTGCCTATGGCGGTTTTATAGGCTACTCGAAATGCCCATAAAGCATGATGTAACTGCTTATCCCAATCTGATCTACCATTGTTAACAATTTTGGTGAGAACTGTACACAAGATTTTATTAGAACTTTCGGCTTGTCCATTGGCTTGCGGGTGATAAGGAGCTGATTTCTTATGAATTACCAAGAATTCATTCAATAAAGCTTCTATCACTTCATTCACAAAGTGCGTACCTCTATCACTCACAATTTCTATAGGTAGTCCAAATCTAGTGAAAATGTTCTCAAAGAGAAACTTGGGCGTGGTTGTTGCGTCATTTTTCTTGGTTGCTTTTGCTTCAACCCATTTGGTCAGATAGTCAGTGGCTACAATTATATATTCAGCATGGGATCCTTTTGCTGGTGGGCTAATAGGTCCTATGAAGTCTATTCCCCATTTCGTGAAAGCTCTGGCACTCATCATGGGTCTCAGTGGCATCTCATCTCTCCTAATTGGATATTTGGTTCGTTGGCAAGTATCACATCGTTGCACATATGTTACAGCATCTAGATGTAGAGTTGGCCACCACATTCCAGCAAAGAGGATCATTTTTGCTGTTTTATCTGCAGAGAAGTGTCCTCCTGCAGCTCCTGTATGAGCCATCTCTAAAACAGAAAGATACTCTTCTTCGTGAATGCACATTCGTAATTGGTTATCTTTCCCTCGTTTAAAGAGTTGTTTTCCTATAATGGCATAATCCTTACTTTGTTCTTCAAGTGCACGTTTTCTCGCTGAAGTAGCTCCGTCTGGGTATTTTTGAGTTTTCAAGAACTTTACCAGAGGCATGCTCCATCTTGGTGCTATGGTAGAATAGCATAAGGTAGAGTTCTCATCTGGGATTTGTTCTTGACAGGTCTGACAGGTTGACACATAGTTATGTGCATCTCTTTGCATGGTTGGCCAATATATGCCAAATCTCTTGAGAGTTTGCCACGTTCCATTTGCATTCAAATGAGTTTTCCATTGGTTTATGTGAGCTTTCTGAAGCCACATTTCTTGTTCCTCTTCTTCCACACATCTCATCAATAATCCACTTGAATCCTGGTGATACAAGCTTCCCGCAATGATGTGAAGGTTTTTAGTCTTCCATAGGGTTTGGGTTTGGTTTGGCGTGATCCCATCTTTAGGTCCATGAGTAAGTATAGGGATCAACTTTTCTGCCCATTGAGGACATACTTCCAGGTTAAAAAGGTACGTATCAGGCAGATCATCTGGTACTCCTATGGGTGGTTCTCCATGGGTCATTCGTGATAAGTGGTCTGCTCTTATGTGGGTATTTCCTTTCTTGAATACTACTTCAAAATCAAATTCCATTAGCAATAAAAACCATCGTACTAGTCGTCCTGTATTACAAGGTTTGTTGACTAGGTACAGTAGGGCTTGATGATCAATGAAGAATTTGAATTTGTTTGCCAACAGGTAATGTCTAAACTTTTTAACTGCGTACACCATCCCTAGGCCTTCTCTCTCCGTGGTAGTATAATTGCGTTCTGCTTGATTTAACTGTCTACTAGCATAGGCTATAGGGTGGTCTAATTTTCCTGTGTCAGCAGGTTGAGCTAAGATGCAACCAATGGCAAACTTGGATGCATCCACATGAATGTGAAACGGCTTATTCCAGTTAGGGACTCGAAGGATTGGTGCTGAACTCAATCGCTTCTTTAACTCATTGAAGGCTCTCTCGCATTCTTCGGTCCAATTAAATAGAGTCAATAATGCATAAAGAGGTCTAGCAATTATGGCGTACATATGTATAAATCTTCGATAGTATCCACAATGTCCCATAAATGCTTGAACTTCCTTAGCCATCTTAGGTCTTGGTAAATCCAGAATTACTTTAATTTTGTCTTCATCAGTTGAGATTCCGTTTTTAGAGACAATATGTCCTAATATTTTCCCTTGTCTAACCATGAAGACACATTTTTCAGGGTTAAGGCATACTCGATATTGTCGACATTTAGCAAAGATCTTTTCTAGCTCAGGGATGTGCTCCAATCGTATGGCTGAATAAGTGCAAAGATCATCCACATATACCTCCATACTTTTTCTCAGAAATTCCTTGAACACATGACACATCAACCTTTGGAAGGTAGCTGGAGCATTTGTTAAACCAAAAGGCATGACTCTAAAGGCGTATACTCCCCATTCAGTTGCGAAAGCTGTTTTATGTTGGTCCTCAGGAGCAATGGCTACCTGATTATACCCTGAAAAGCCATCCAGAAAGCTATAAACTTCCTTCCCTGCTACTCTTTCCAAGAGATGATCTGTGATTGGTAAAGGGTAACTATCCCTTATTGTCGCGGCATTTACTTTCTTCAAATTGATGCACACTCTTAACTTTCCATTTTTTTTCGGTACTACCACCAAAGGTGACACCCATTCCGTGTGCTCAATTTCGTATATAAATCCAGCATCTAGTAATTTGTCTATTTCTTCCTTTATTTTTGCTGAATACACATCATTGTAAGTATATGGTCTTTGTTTAGAAGGTTTAGCTTCGGATGTCATGGGGATTCTATGCGCACATATAGAAGGGTCGACTCCTTTCAAGTCCTTGTAGGTCCAAGCAAAGACATCCCGATATTCTCTTATGAGACGAATTAACTCCTGTTCTTCCTCTAACGAAACATCCTGTCCTATAAAGGTACATCGTTCTTCTCCTTCTTCTACGGTTACTACTATCTTCTTGGTTTGTTCCTTATTATCATATGCTATTCCCGGCTGTGCCTCTCTTTTAGGCATTTGAATAGCAATTTTCCTCTCCTCCACTTCATATTTTTTAAAGTGAGCTGGTACCTCAAATTGGTCTCGGAGTTTATTTTCTTCATCTTCTGTTTCTCTTTCAAGTTCTAATTCCCCCTTCTGTGTGAGTTCCTGGTGTTTTTCCTTGACTGTAATATTTATGTTGGTGGTACTATTCCCTAGATCCATTGGTTCGGGCTCCATTTCAATGCTCTCGTAGTCCTCCTTCCAGTCTTTCTCGATCACTTCACCTTCTTCAGCTTCCTGAAGGACTACCACATACAGGCTCACATCATAACCCTCCTCATCGATGCATTCGTTCATGGTCACTACTTCTTCGTTTACACAGACATCGAGGGTCGCTAAAATTTCCATCCAACCGTGTGGTTCAAATTCTTCATCCGGAAATACTTGTGGCATGTAAGCTGGATCTTGTACAGACCTCGTTATTCCTTGTTTCTGCTACCATCCTTCTCTTCTCTCCTCTTCCTTCTTTGCAGTTTGGCATATCCATAAATGAGTGTCCTCGTTCATCCAAGATTGATCACTAGAACCTACGCTATGAATTGATTGATCGTCTTCCTCCTTATGAATTTGATTCCATTGTAGAGGTGGAACATCTTGATAAGTGTACGTATGTAGGTTAATTCTAGTGGTGGTTCCTTCATGTTGTAGGTATACCGCGTCTTTTCCCCAATCCTGTACAACCTTTAACTGTCTCATGAAAGGCCTTCCCAGAATCATTTCATAATTGCTTGGCCTTTCGAAGTGACATATTGCTAAAGTGTGTTCGAATTCCACTCCACACGTAGTGAAGACTACTCGCTCCAACAATCCTAAGGGTCTCTCCGTATGTCCATCTGCCATTTGTATTTTCATGCGTGTCGGTCTTAATGCTGGTTTTCCCCATTTCTCCCAAATTTCTTTGGTAGCAATACCTACTCCAGCTCCTGAATCTAATATGGCTTTGGTTGTATAACCCCTAAAGGTAATTGGAAGGCAGGTATTTCCTTCATCTCCCTCACTAAAGTCTCCTACCTTGTCCACTGGAATTCTCACCGTGTTAACTTCGTCTGCTCTTTCTTTCTTTTCCTCTTTGACCTCCCATTGATCGATTAATTTTTCCTTCAAATGTGGTTTTACCTTTAACAGTTCTTCGAATGTTAGGGTACAAGGGATTTTTACCTCTCTAAGGCGTTGTATGATCTCAGATGTTTGAACTGATGGGTTCGTTTCTCGTTTCCTTATTGAGGGAATGCGATATAGTTCTGAATTGTGTTCGTACTCCCCTGTGTAATTGGGTAGTTCCTTTACATCTTCTTCTCCTTGGTTACTTGCATCCATCGGTAAAATTTCTTCTGAATTTAGTTCAGGTATTGAACCCTCTATTTCATCTCCTGCTTCTAGTTCTTCAAAGGGTGGTTCAATTCCTTCCACTTTCTTCCATTTGTCCTCTTGAACTCGTTCCCATAGATCTTTAGTCCATTCTCCTTCTATCTCGGGAACTATGGATCCTTCCTTTCTCTCAATACCCCGTTCGTCATTCTGTGTTCTACTTACTTCAAGCTTTTCATGAGTGTTTACACACTCTTGGAACTCTCCTTCAGAAATTCGGGTATTGGGTAAAGGTGATGCAGGTTTTTCTAAGGTCTGTTGTGCAACTTCTATCAATTTTTTGCAGATCTCCAGTCTTTCCTTTTCTAAGTCGCCTCTTGGATATTCCCTCTCATGTTGTTCTATGGTAGGTCCTGCTCTTATTCGTGCCTTGTATGCCGGAATCCACATGGCTAATTCTTCAGGCATAGGATCTGCTAACACTGATCCTACCTCCTCTTTTCTGTACTGTTCATTTTTATTCTCTTCTTTCCTCTTCGGTTCTTCCTTTGGTTTTTGTTTGTTCTCCTCCTTTTCCTTCTTTTGTAATAACTTCTTTTCTTTTATCCTATCCCTTCGGTGCTTCCATCTTTGGGACCTTTTACTTGCAATACTTTTCTCCGGCTCTTCTGAGTCTTCAACTCTTTGAGGAATGGGTGTGTCCCTCTCCTTGTCGCTTTGATTATTCTCATCCGTTTTATCAGGGTTCTCTCTGGCTTTAGCTCTCGTTATTGCTTTCAATGGTACTGTGTACTCTTTATCACTCCCTGATGATTCAATCACTTCTATTACGTTGATTTGCACGCTAGATGTAACCTTGTTAGGATTCTTGGGGCAGTCTCTGAAAAGGTGTTCCTTACCACAATCACCACAGTAGCCTTCCCAGACTCGTTGTGGTGGTGGTGGATTTGGCAATGTGCATTCTCTGATGTAGTGATCACCTCCACATCTGTAACATGGTCCTATGGGTACAGGCAATCTGTTCATGGGTCGGGGCGGTGTAGTTGCTCTAGGAGCTGTGTACATTAATGACACATAGTCCTGCTCATATCCGTTTGAACTATCTGGTACTTCCATGCCATAGGCATATGGTTCATATAGCTGTCCATATTCCATCATTGAGCTTTCATAATTAGGGTATGTTCCTTGACTAGAGTCATAAAACGAATCATATGGTTCCTTACTAGTCAAAGGTGTAGCTGGGACTATAGCTCTCTCTAGGTTTTCTTCAGGTTGAGCAATCTTGACTGGGACAACGTTCTGAGGATGGGGCGGTTGTTGTCCTAGTACTGGCTGTGGTTGGGTGTATCCCTGATATGCATATGGTCGTGGCACTGATGCTTGCGGCTGATAAGTAGGATATCTAACGGCTTCACCTCCCTGATTTCTCTGAGGGTAACCATAAGGTCTCATGTATTGCTGTGCAGGTCTCGCTTGCCTATTGTAGGGACAATTTTCTGTGCTGTGATTTGTGTATTTTTGTTCTATATTGCAAAATTGTAGAGGTCCTAGGACAGTGGGTCTATTATAAGCATAAGCCGGTGGTGGGACTACACCCCTAGTACACAAGTGAGAAGGATGATCACCTCCGCAATGCATACATCTTCTGAGCATGGGTACTCTCATAGGATTACTGGGGTAGTTCTTCTGTCCTTGAACGTTCAACTTCTTCGCCACCAAATCGGCTATTTCCTCTACATTGTTTTTAGGGATTGATGTGCTACTGGCCGAATCTTCACTTTTCAAGCTTCCCTGAGGTATTTTCAAGTCCTCTGCAAGGTTGTCTTCTAGATCTATACATTCCTTCATGCATTCTTGCAAAGTTTTAACTCTCTTTACATATACCAATGATCTCAAAGATCCGTTCAACAATCCTTCCAAAAATAATGATACCATCTTATTTTGGGTAGGTCTCTCTTCTACTGGGCATCTGTCCACATATTGGTTGAACCTTCTGGCAGCAGTCTTCACCGTTTCATTAGGATTTTGTTTGAAGCTGTGAATTAACGAAGCCGAATTGTGTTTGATTCCTCTCTTCGTGAATTCTCCTATAAATTCTTGAAAAAATCGTTCCATGTTTCCAAATTGATTGGGATCTAAAGGTTGGAACCAAGTTAGAGCAGTTCCTGTGAGGGTGAGTCCAAACGCCTCATACTGTACAAAGAAGTCGTCCACTTGCTCCGCTCTTAGGACTTGTTTGAATTCTGCAATGTGATCATAGGGTTCTCCTGATCCATCATAAGGGTTTCGTACACACTTTGCCACTTGAATAGGCCTCAGCCTTCTAATCGGTTCAGGTGGTCTGGGCATCACAGGAAGAATAGGGACAGCTGGTCGTATTGGTGGCATTCCAGGCTGCCCCCCTACGGGTGGTCGTGGTCTTACCGGTGGTCTGTACTGATTTCCTATCCCTCGTTGGGTCCGATAATGTGCTTGTATTCCTGGTGTGGTAAATTGTACGTGAGCATGATTAGGTACGCTCCTATGGCTGGTCTGTCCTGATGCAGTATTTTCTGTTTCTTCTTGATTTCCAAATGGATTTTGTGAGGTTGTTGCCTGCTCTCTCTGAGGAAACATAGGTGTACCCATATATTTTAATCGATACCGGTCTAAGACACTCACAGGCCAATACCTCCTTTGATCTTTATCCAGGTATGTGAGTCTAGTCTCGTCATCCGGGTCTTTCAGCTCATAGAATGTCATGGGGTTTTCTTCTCTCCCTGGAACAGGTGAATCAATTTGCAACAATAAGTTTGATCCGTGAATCATATAGACTTCTAACAAATAGTCGTCTTGAGGTATCAAGTCACCTCTCAAGATACGTGACACTCGGGATCTGCCTCTAGGGGTGGTCACAAACTCTTCTAGTTGTGTCCTTCCTAGGTTTTCAGGGTCTACGAGTTCCCCTCTTTCATTGATCCTTTCCGGGAATTTGGTTACAATGTAGATTTGGCCAACTTTGTCAACATATGCACCTCCTTCGTATTTGACAGCTGGTCGGGGTACAATTGTGGCATTCTGGGAAGTTACCATCCTGGCCACAGACCTATTTAATCCATCCACGTAGATTGGAATCTCCTGGGCATTGGTGGACACATACTGCAAGGAAGTACGGTAGTCCCCCTCCACAGTAGTCATGAAGCTTCTCGTTGGTGTGGGACCTTGCATGTCTCCCGAAGCCATGGGTCCTTCTTCCTCAGACTCACTAGAGGTCTCAGCGTAAGTAGAGTGATGGCTAGCTTGGGCTGCACTTCCCACTGAAGATATGACACTCCTTCGACTACTTAGAACTCTTCCTGACCTCAAGTTCATTCACTCTCCTAAGCCTCTCTTTATGCTTCTTAGATTCCCCTTGGGTAGCTCTCCCAATGACTCAATTTGTCTGCCAAAAGAAGGGGTTAATCTGGGCGATACCACTTCCTGACGATACTGCTCTCGGCGATACTGCACTGACCGCGATACGATACCAGAGGTCTATGCGATACGATACCAGACACCCAGACGATACGATATCAATCTGGTGTCGCGATACTATCCCGGAAAACAAACGATACGACACCTCAGCTATGCACGATACGATACCTGAAAATGTCGACGATACGATACTAATGACAGTGTCGCGATACTGTCCTGATGAACAGACGATACGATACCACAGTGGTGTCGCGATATCAGAATTCTCAAGACACGATACGATCTCAAAAAGACCGACGATACGATACCAGATATAGTGTCGCGATACTTCACCGGGAAATATGGCAATACGATACTGACAAAGATCGACGATACTATACTAGAGACTCAAGGCGATACGATATCACCGTGGTAAGCGCGATCGCGATACCAACCTTGGCGACACGATACCGCTACGGTGTCGCGATACCAAGATAAGTAACCAGCGATACGATACTTAGGTACGATCGCGATACCAAAGTAGTGTCGCGATACCAATGTATCAAGCAATACGATACCACTCCGGTAAGGTGAGGTCGCGATCCTAAAAACTTGGGCGATACGACACCACAATGGTGTCGCGATACTACGTTTTAGTGCCAGACGATACGATACCAGGGACCGGATACGATCGCGATACCAACTCAGTGTCGCGATACCGAAATAGTGTCGCGATACCAAGACTGGTATCCAACGATACGACACCTCTGGCGAGTGTCGCGATACAAGGGAATTTTGGTATCGCGATACCAAAACTCAACCGATCGCGATACTCAAGCCAAAAGGTCTCCAAACTTGGAAATTTTTGTAACCCCTTGCACCTCTCACCCTTCTCCTCACTCCTAGGCCTCTGTCTCTCACAAAAAATGCAAAGCTTCAGAAATTTTCCCCCTTGCGATACTGCACATACCTTTTAATCATTTGTTTGTGTATGTTCAATGAGACTATACCTCAATTGCCACACAAGTGCATATAGTGGGATCTTTAACACACATTTAAATGTCAATCCTAAGGAACGACTTACCAAGTGTATGAAGACGTGTGCACAAGTGATGGAAAATGAAGTGATTTAGCTAATCATGCATGAGAAAAGACTACTACCTCTCACACCTACTGAAATACTGAAAGTGTTGCCGCAAGCCTCTTTTCAGCAGTTTTGGTATTTTGAGGTTTTCTCCCAGCCCAGAACTCCAAATATAGGCAATAGGGTACTCGTTTCGAAGCTCTCGACGAGACGCATCCAATGGTGGTGGTTTCACTCAATTCTGACCACTCTGCTTCAAGTTATGGCAGAAACAGTGAATGACGGGAATCGTAAATACCCGCGCCACAGCTTCTCCTAGCTTACGCATGCACTACAGCAACTCAAAACAAAGGGGAAGGGGTAGACAACAGTCCTACACATGCATTTCAAGCATCACACACACATACAAGAGCAAAATGAAGATCAAAATCAGCAAGAAAGAGGCAAACTCGAAAATTCAGAAGTGCTCCTTCTTCACAATGACAAAAAAGTCTCCTACAAAAGAGTCACAAAGTGACTTATATACTAGTGCCCTAAGTTTGGTCCTTTCACACAAGAGACCGGCACTTTATTCACTAAAAGACTAATTTCCTACTATTGTACATGGGTAAATCACTAATCTTCTGTGGGGATGCATCTAGAGGACTCCTCTAGTGCATTTACAACGGAAAATATATACAAGAGTGGTACTGCTCATATCCGTTTGAACTATCTGGTACTTCCATGCCATAGGCATATGGTTCATATAGCTGTCCATATTCCATCATTGAGCTTTCATAATTAGGGTATGTTCCTTGACTAGAGTCATAAAACAAATCATATGGTTCCTTACTAGTCAAAGGTGTAGCTGGGACTATAGCTCTCTCTAGGTTTTCTTCAGGTTGAGCAATCTTGACTGGGACAACGTTCTGAGGATGGGCGGTTGTTGTCCTAGTACTGGCTGTGGTTGGGTGTATCCCTGATATGCATATGGTCGTGGCACTGATGCTTGCGGCTGATAAGTAGGATATCTAACGGCTTCACCTCCCTGATTTCTCTGAGGGTAACCATAAGGTCTCATGTATTGCTGTGCAGGTCTCGCTTGCCTATTGTAGGGACAATTTTCTGTGCTGTGATTTGTGTATTTTTGTTCTATATTGCAAAATTGTAGAGGTCCTGGGACAGTGGGTCTATTATAAGCATAAGCCGGTGGTGGGACTACACCCCTAGTACACAAGTGAGAAGGATGATCACCTCCGCAATGCATACATCTTCTGAGCATGGGTACTCTCATAGGATTACTGGGGTAGTTCTTCTGTCCTTGAACGTTCAACTTCTTCGCCACCAAATCGGCTATTTCCTCTACATTGTTTTTAGGGATTGATGTGCTACTGGCCGAATCTTCACTTTTCAAGCTTCCCTGAGGTATTTTCAGGTCCTCTGCAAGGTTGTCTTCTAGATCTATACATTCCTTCATGCATTCTTGCAAAGTTTGAACTCTCTTTACATATACCAATGATCTCAAAGATCCGTTCAACAATCCTTCCAAAAATAATGATACCATCTTATTTTGGGTAGGTCTCTCTTCTACTGGGCATCTGTCCACATATTGGTTGAACCTTCTGGCAGCAGTCTTCACCGTTTCATTAGGATTTTGTTTGAAGCTGTGAATTAACGAAGCCGAATTGTGTTTGATTCCTCTCTTCGTGAATTCTCCTATAAATTCTTGAAAAAATCGTTCCATGTTTCCAAATTGATTGGGATCTAAAGGTTGGAACCAAGTTAGAGCAGTTCCTGTGAGGGTGAGTCCAAACGCCTCATACTGTACAAAGAAGTCGTCCACTTGCTCCGCTCTTAGGACTTGTTTGAATTCTGCAATGTGATCATAGGGTTCTCCTGATCCATCATAAGGGTTTCGTACACACTTTGCCACTTGAATAGGCCTCAGCCTTCTAATCGGTTCAAGTGGTCTGGGCATCACAGGAAGAATAGGGACAGCTGGTCGTATTGGTGGCATTCCAGGCTGCCCCCCTACGGGTGGTCGTGGTCTTACCGGTGGTCTGTACTGATTTCCTATCCCTGGTTGGGTCCGATAATGTGCTTGTATTCCTGGTGTGGTAAATTGTACGTGAGCATGATTAGGTACGCTCCTATGGCTGGTCTGTCCTGATGTAGTATTTTCTGTTTCTTCTTGATTTCCAAATGGATTTTGTGAGGTTGTTGCCTGCTCTCTCTGAGGAAACATAGGTGTACCCATATATTTTAATCGAGACCGGTCTAAGACACTCACAGGCCAATACCTCCTTTGATCTTTATCCAGGTATGTGAGTCTAGTCTCGTCATCCGGGTCTTTCAGCTCATAGAATGTCATGGGGTTTTCTTCTCTCCCTGGAACAGATGAATCAGTTTGCAACAATAAGTTTGATCCGTGAATCATATAGACTTCTAACAAATAGTCGTCTTGAGGTATCAAGTCACCTCTCAAGATACGTGACACTCGGGATCTGCCTCTAGGGGTGGTCACAAACTCTTCTAGTTGTGTCCTTCCTAGGTTTTCAGGGTCTACGAGTTCCCCTCTTTCATTGATCCTTTCCGGGAATTCGGTTACAATGTAGATTTGGCCAACTTTGTCAACATATGCACCTCCTTCGTATTTGACAGCTGGTCGGGGTACAATTGTGGCATTCTGGGAAGTTACCATCCTGGCCACAGACCTATTTAATCCATCCACGTAGATTGGAATCTCCTGGGCATTGGTGGACACATACTGCAAGGAAGTACGGTAGTCCCCCTCCACAGTAGTCATGAAGCTTCTCGTTGGTGTGGGACCTTGCATGTCTTCCGAAGCCATGGGTCCTTCTTCCTCAGACTCACTAGAGGTCTCAGCGTAAGTAGAGTGATGGCTAGCTTGGGCTGCACTTCCCACTGAAGATATGACACTCCTTCGACTACTTAGAACTCTTCCTGACCTCAAGTTCATTCACTCTCCTAAGCCTCTCTTTATGCTTCTTAGATTCCCCTTGGGTAGCTCTCCCAATGACTCAATTTGTCTGCCAAAAGAAGGGGTTAATCTGGGCGATACCACTTCCTGACGATACTGCTCTCGACGATACTGCACTGACCGCGATACGATACCAGAGGTCTATGCGATACGATACCAGACACCCAGACGACACGATATCAATCTGGTGTCGCGATACTATCCCGGAAAACAAACGATACGACACCTCAGCTATGCACGATACGATACCTGAAAATGTCGGCGATACGATACTAATGACAGTGTCGCGATACTGTCCTGATGAACAAACGATACGATACCACAGTGGTGTCGCGATATCAGAATTCTCAAGACACGATACGATCTCAAAAAGACCGACGATACGATACCAGATATAGTGTCGCGATACTTCACCAGGAAATATGGCGATACGATACTGACAAAGATCGACGATACTATACTAGAGACTCAAGGCGATACGATATCACCGTGGTAAGCGCGATCGCGATACCAACCTTGGCGACACGATACCGCTACGGTGTCGCGATACCAAGATAAGTAACCAGCGATACGATACTTAGGTACGATCGCGATACCAAAGTAGTGTCGTGATACCAATGTATCAAGCAATACGATACCACTCCGGTAAGGTGAGGTCGCGATCCTAAAAACTTGGGCGATACGACACCACAATGGTGTCGCGATACTAAGTTTTAGTGCCAGACGATACGATACCAGGGACCGGATACGATCGCGATACCAACTCAGTGTCGCGATACCGAAATAGTGTCGCGATACCAAGACTGGTATCCAACGATACGACACCTCTGGCGAGTGTCGCGATACAAGGGAATTTTGGTATCGCGATACCAAAACTCAACCGATCGCGATACTCAAGCCAAAAGGTCTCCAAACTTGGAAATTTTTGTAACCCCTTGCACCTCTCACCCTTCTCCTCACTCCTAGGCCTCTGTCTCTCACAAAAAATGCAAAGCTTCAGAGATTTTCCCCCTTGCGATACTGCGCATACCTTTTAATCATTTGTTTGTGTATGTTCAATGAGTTTTACCTATTGAATCTTAATGGGGACTCACCTTGGGTCTATTTAGTTTGATTCTTGAAATCTTGCAGAAACTTTGAGGCTCTACTTTGCACGATACCAACCCGACGATACCAGTCGCTGCTCGCCACGATACTGAAACACAGAGAAGTGTCGTTTGAACTAAAAATTTTTTTGGTTTTTATAGTTTTTGGACTGAACTTGAAATTTTGCTAAATTTCGGTGAATTTTTTGGGGATTTTGGTCTACTCCTACTCCTCTTCTCCTCACTTCTCCTCTCCTTCTAACCTAACCCTAACTCCTCCTTCTCTTCCCTCCTCCTAAACCTAAACCTAAAACTTATCACACACACCTCGAAGATGAGAAGTGACAAGTGCTGAACTGGTGGACTACTTGCCAAAGGATGAATTTGCGTCTACAAGTACGATTCGATCACATTCGGTCTATAACCATCACGAAGGCACCTTGGTTGAGTGACTCCCCGGCAACGGCGCCAAAAATGTGTGTACTTAAGTCACGAAGACTCAAGGACTTGTGCCAATGAGACTATACCTCAATTGCCACACAAGTGCATATAGTGGGATCTTTAACACACATTTAAATGTCAATCCTAAGGAACGACTTACCAAGTGTATGAAGACGTGTGCACAAGTGATGGAAAATGAAGTGATTTAGCTAATCATGCATGAGAAAAGACTACTACCTCTCACACCTACTAAAATACTGAAAGTGTTGCCGCAAGCCTGGTTTCAGTTGTTTTGGTATTTTGAGGTTTTCTCCCAGCCCAGAACTCCAAATATAGGCAATAGGGTACTCGTTTCGAAGCTCTCGACGAGACGCATCCAATGGTGGTGGTTTCACTCAATTCTGACCACTCTGCTTCAAGTT
>CM035424.1:159964403-159979403 GCA_020310875.1 Ceratopteris richardii
TCCCTTGACAGGCTTTACTTCTTGTCCTCAGTTTGTTTAAGAGGCCTGAATACACGCACCCAGCGGTCGAAGCGGCAACAAGGACTGTCAAACAATTGGTTATCTTATCCGAGGTATGTCCTTTGCTTCTATTTTGCCCCTTGGTATTTCGAATATCACATATCTGGGTCGCTGTATCCAGTTGGGTTGCCACGCACGCCACCAGTGACTAAGAATGTGCTATTCTTAGTTACTCTCTTCAACTTTTCAGCCTTTGCCTCTTTCTAGCTTTTGGTCCTCTAATTTGTCTTGGTTGCACACATCTGACCCTGTTGTATTGCTATAAGCCTGTTTACTTTCTTTTCATCGCACGCTGTCAGCGGAAGGATTAGTACCTGCGAATAATCTTCTTGCACATCTTCATGGATACTTTCCTGGCCCTGGTTCCTCCTTCCACCTACGTGATTTTTCCTTGATATGTGCCCCTGCGGGGCTCTGTGCAGAGATGGGTGTTGCACCCATGTAGGGCTTCTTGCAGAGATGTATCTTCGGATATGATCTTTTCACTGAAGCTTCTTTCGTTGTCTTCTTCTTTTCTTCTTTTTGCTTGATTCTCCCTCAACACTGCCCCCCTTGTGAACTCTGTCGTCCCCGACAGGCTTTGAGAGTCGACCGGAGTATGTTCTATACACTTTTTTCTCTGTTTCATTAAGCAGATTGCTTCACATATCATTAGCTGCTTCCACTGTTCAGCTTTCACACCGTTATGTGGCGGTTGTCTATGATCGGCAAAGAAGCTTAGCTCATATGCCACTAATCCGGCATTCAGGTTGGATGACATCTTTAAAAAGATCTCTGAATCGATTTCAAAAAACGTTGTGAAAAAGGCTTCTTCGAACGTCTGCATGTATGTACTTGGCAAAAACATGAGTCTGGAATAATAGGCCATTATGGTAGGGCGGCTAGGCATAATAGACAAATCAAAAACAAGAATGTCTGTTCCCTGATTAATACCAATGAAGTTCAAAAATGTATATGCCGCATGTTTGAAGACCTTCAATACTATAAGTATCATACTGAGTATTTTATTTGTCATTTTGATAGTTAAATCTAGTACTGTTGCATAACTGTGCAGCCAAAATTTGATGGTCTTTACCATATAATCTTCCGTTGGTAGATAGTTATGCGGTGGACTTGGAAGTAGTGGATAGTTTAGCCACTGTTTATTGATAGCACCATTCTTTTGAAGTTCCGAAAATTCTCTGGCTTCTCTGCTACGAGGTGTTGGAAAAAAAGATGGATTTACCTGTAATAAATATGACGCCACTTGCCAGTGCACCCGTAATGTAGCTCCAAAAATTTCCTTCTCCAAACAGGCTGCGCCGCTTCAAATTCTTCTTGCGTATAAGTGAATGTGTCATGTTTGAAGTGCAGCTGTTCGTCGGGATTTTTTTGTGTGATATTTTTGATGTATTGTCTTGTTTTCTCTTTCATCAATCCGTACGGAATGTTGAAAGGCTTCATGATCTTCTCTAAGTCTTTACCTTTAATCTTTGCTTCTTTCATGACTTTGATGACTGCATCTTCAAAATGTTCTATCAATCGGGACACCAATAGTGCCCATTCCCTCTGACCTATTTCTGTAGTGTATGGCATTGGATGATCATCATGTGGTTCCACCATCTGCTCTTTTATTGGAGAATTATAAATCGGGGGAGATAGAGGACGTACCTCTACCTCGTCAGTAGGATTTTCTTTTGTCAGCTCTACTGGTGTCCCGATTAGTGCTTTCTCTTTTGCTTGGGTCTCTAATTGTGCTATACGTTCAGTCTTCTCTTTATTTTCTTGCATGGCTGCTCTGAGTGCTTCGTTTGCTGCAAGCAGTTCATTGCCAATTTCTGCTACATGATCCATATTTTTGTTGTAACTCACTGCAAGTTTTCCATTGACGATGTTTAATTGCTTCGTGAGCTCCTTAGTTTCATTCATGTATTTGTGTTCCCATTGTTCTCTTAGGGTTTGTTCTTGTTTCAGCAGTGCTGCATACTTTTCAATCTGATCTTTTAATTCTGTCTGGTCAATATCTGTCGTTTCTTGTTTTTCGATGGGTTGATCATATAGCAATGACTTCATTAATTCTTTGTTTCTGTTTCGTAAATTGTCATTTTCCTCCATATAACCTTTAGTTGTGTTTCCAGTAAGTTGCTTCTAGCTTTCATTCTCTCTTTGTCGGCCTCGCTGGCTTCATGTAATCTTTGTAGGTTTGTCAGCTGTGCCTGGAGTTGGTGATGCTGGGTCACCAATGTATCACATTGTGATTTTACTGCGAGTAACTCCGTTCCCTTGGCTGCAATCTCTTTCTGGGCCTGGATAAGTTGTGCAGATAGTTGTTCACTCATAATTTGAAACTGATTCTTTTCCCTCATGGCTTTGTCGTAATCTGCATTTGTATCCATCATCTGTTGTTGTGTATCCATGGCCGTTTGGATCATTTGTTTGACAACAGGTTTTAATTGAGTGACATCCACATTTAACCATGTGGTAGGAATATTAGGTTCTGCTCCTGTTGTCACATCTTTCCCTTGAGCTATGTGTAATGTGGTGTCATGGGGCTGCCTGATATGAAGTTGGATCCTCGGCTCAGCCTCCATGTGGTCAATCTTGCCTTGAGGAGTATCATCCGATACCTCAATCACAACGGGCTCCTTACTTGGTTGTCGGCCTGATTCTTGGTCTATTGGAGTTTGTATTTCTTGTTTGATAGGTGGCACGACATCTTTATTAGTTATTCAAGCTTCCTTTATACTGATCTTTGACGTATCATTCAATTCAATGACGTGCTCTGGTTCATTTGGTTCTTCTATGTTCTTTGCTTGTCTCTGTTTGTTATCTAGTGTGACTTCAACTTGATTGATCTCTGTCCAATGCTCATTGTGTGTTTCTATTTGTATATCCGTATCCAGGGTGTCCTTCTCACAGCTTGATTCTTCATTAGAGCTTGATTCCTCCAATCCTATTTCTTTGTACTTGGAAGGTACTTGATGAGTTGCTTTATCCTTTTGTTTCTTTTCCTGGATTGCCTGTCTGTAATGGTGACCTTGAATATTCCAATTTATTTGCTCCCGCATATAGTGATGCGTTTCTTCCAGGGCTGCAGAGAGATCTCTCTTAGTAATGGGTTGTTGGGTCCCAAGAATCTTTGGTAACACATGTGTTCTCTTTGATTGTGGTGTCTCTTGAGCTTCTTCCTCTCTTAGGCGTTTAATCCCTCTCATAGGTGTCTTTGAGCTGGTTCCTACTTCTTCAATAGCGATGACTGTTTTCTTTTTCTTTGGGACAGTTGCTGACTTAACTCTGTCGATGTTGGCATCACGTGCAAGCAGTTCTTCATATCCAATGCCTCATAGATAAGTAGGGTCAAAGCCGAACTACCATTCAGAAACTTTTTTTGACCCCACTTCTTTTTTGCTTCAAATAGGCGTTCTTGAACATAGGGAGTCATATTTACTTGATTTCCGACTTGCCTCATAACATGTGAAAGCAGTTGCACCACGATCTTTTGAGGTGCTGTATATCTATGCATGCTTGGAAAACAAAAGTGTTGGTGCACTAAGCGAACAACCTCTTCAATATCAGTTCTATTGATGTCCAAAAAGGATCGCTTTTTAGGATCATGACATTCATCTTTGACATTAGTGTGTCCTTCTTGATTCCATCCAAAAGCCTTGTTAATCAGCTCATGAGTGAATTGAATTGTCTTCCAAACACCAACTTTATCCAGTACTCGTGCCTCAGGAACTGATATCTTATTCGCTGTAGGCTGAAGTGTATTCATCACTTGCGTATATCTCTAAAAATCTGGCAAATATATTGGAAGTCTTAAAAAGGTGTCAATTCCAGCTTGAGTCCAGACATCTGTCATACGCGGTAATCCTTGTACGATAGTCTTGAAGTCTTGCGACATGATAGGGAAGTAGTGATCCCTGTCCATGATTTTGATAGTGGCCATGAAAATGAGATCCGATACTGGTTGGTCATCCAGAAACCAATGGCCTCTTGCTTTTGTTATTGATTCCAATGGAAGAAGTTGGACCTCTTCCACTTGCATCTCTTCGGAGTTAGTAGATGCCATCTGCACTCAATATAGAGTATGAATTAGTGTCAAGATAGTATCAGAAATCCTCCTTCATTTGTCCTTCATAAGATTGACATTGTTCCGAGTGAATGGTGTCGTCCCTTCCCCGTGGGTGTGAGAAAGGTAATACCTGGGATTTTTCATACTTTTAGATACTTTTATGTTTTTTTCTGAAAGAAAAATAGAAAAGTTAGTTCATAGTCGAAGCGGTTATTAATTTTTTAGTAATTTTCTTTAAATTATGTACAAGTGCTCTCCTATTTCCCAAGAGGAAAATGTGCTTCACTATCCTGAAATAGAAGAATAGCGTACCGAATGCTTGGCCTTGTAATGTAGCCCTATCATGCATACTTTGGATTCTGGTAACTCCAAATGCGTGCAACTCGAATTATTTGGTAGATGTATACAGCTTGCTTTGTCTTTCGGCATCCAAATCTGCTTTATTCTGTTGGGAGAAATCGTGCTCCCAACCTTCCTGGTGAATGTGATGCTTCTCATTTGGTGCTTCTGCTTTGTCTGCTTTTTGAATCTTGGAATGACATGTGAATTGTATGTAGACTCCAGCTCTATCCTGTAGCAGTTTAGCTTCTATCGCTTTGCCTTTAGATCATACTGATTTTCCTTGTTCATTGGTTCGTCCTTTTTAATGATTGTCCTTTGAGTACATGACTTGGGAATCCATATTTGTGTGCGGTCCGACTGGGAGGCTATCACCTTCTTCTGAATATCTAGAGCAATTTTCATATTGGTTCTGTGGGTTCTTCTGCTATAGTAAGTAGTTCTTCTGTTGAAGATATGCATCCATTTGGTCCTTCCTTATCAAAGCTTGTCGAGTGTAAGGAATGGGGTATATTCTAATAGGTGCAGACTTGGGATTACTCGGAGAACTAGTCTCTCTTGTGCATGGTTCTTCGCTAAGGCTGTTTTCAGATAGAATGACACTCTTGTGACTTGCTGGATTAGAAAATGGCGTGCAAGCAGACTTCTGTGTATCCTCGCATGAAGTACTTGATGAAGGGGTTTCCATAGTGCTAGTGAACATACATGCATCACTGTGTTCATTTGAGTGGGTTTTTGGTTCTATGCTTGCGGCTTTGATTGGTCGTTCGTCTAGCATGCTGAATACTTCACGATGTCCTATCTTGGCCGAGATGTATCCTAAGGCCAATTGAATAGTTACTTCATATTCGTATATCCAATCTTGCCCTAACACGAGCTCTTCCAATAAATCCTAATCGTGACATACTAGGAGTTTTTGTTCCATTGTGTTGTTTCCTAAATGTAGAGGCAAGATAATCTCTCCTATACACTTGGTGGTCTTTCCTCCGATTCCAATGAGCTGTGCCTTTGATGGACGTAATTCTGCCTTGAGTTGTTGAGTCAATGAAAATTTGATGCAGCTTATAGCGGCTCCTCTGACAATGAGAGCATCCACTAAGTGGTACTCCGTTTTTTCGGCTCCCAAATTCAAATATGGTTGTTTCCTTTGTTGACCTAGGTTTTCAATGGCTCTAAAATTAGCCATTGGGATGAGTTCCTCTCCTAGTCGATATCTCTCATCTCTCTCCCTCATCCACTCTTTCTGTTTCTTGATCCACTCTAGCGCTTCTTGTCTGGCTTCCTCTCGTATTCTTTCTTCCTCTAGACGTCTATTTTTACCCGTTACCAGTCGTGACATTATTTCTTCAGTCAGTGGCTCTAAATATTTTTTACTCGACATCCACTGATATAGTTTGGTAATACATCTCCATCTAGAGTTGCTAAGCTGATGGCTCCGCTGGTGGATATGCGATTGATGATTAATGGGCCGTATCCTCTTTTCTGCAATTTCTTAGCGTGTTGTTTCAGGGTATATACTAAAACTAAATCTCCTTCCTTCAAATTTTTATCTTTAATATGAGCATCAAAATATGCTTTTTGTCGCTTTTTAGCAGCATAAATTCCTGCTATTGCTTGTAACCTAGTTTCATGTAGCTTCTCTATTTGTTCCAATTGAGCTAAGAGTTCATGTCCTATCCACTCATAAGTTGTTGCTACTCTGAGAGTGGGTATTAAGAAATCAATTGGCAAACTAGCATTTTGTCCATACACTAAGTTAAAAGGAGTAGTGCCTATGGCGGTCTTGTAGGCTACTCTGAATGCCCATAAAGCGTGATGTAATTGTTTGTCCCAATCAGATCTACCATTGTTCACAATTTTAGTGAGAACTGTGCAGAAGATTTTATTTGAACTTTCGGCTTGTCCATTGGCTTGTGGGTGATAAGGGGCTGATTTCTTATGAATTACCAAGAATTCATTCAATAAGGCTTCTATCACTTCATTCACAAAATGCGTACCTCTATCACTCACAATTTCTATCGGTAGTCCAAATCTAGTGAAAACGTTCTCGAAGAGAAACTTGGCCGTAGTCCTTGCATCATTTTTCTTGGTTGCTTTGGCTTCAACCCATTTGGTTACATAGTCTGTATTCGGCATGGGATCCTTTAGCTGGGGGGCTAATAGGTCCTATGAAGTTTATTCCCCATTTAGTAAAAGCTCTAGCACTCATCATGGGTTTTAGTGGCATTTCATCCCTTCTAATTGGATATTTCGTTCGTTGATATGTATCATATCTTTGCACATATGTTGCTGCATCCTGATGTAAAGTTGGCCACCACATTCCAGCAAAGAGAATCATTTTTGTTGTTTTCTCTGCAGAGAAGGGTCCTCCTGCAGCTCCTGTATGTGCCATTTCTAAAACAGCAAGATACTCGTCTTCATGAATGCACATTCGCAAATGATTATCTCTTCCTCGTTTAAAGAGTTGTTTTCCTATAAGAGCATAGTCCTTGCTTTGTTCTACAAGTGCTCATTTTCTTGCTAGAGTGGCTCCTTCTGGGTACTCTTGGGTCTTTAAGAACTTCACCAAAGGCATGCTCCATCTTGGTGCTACAGTGGAGGAGCATAGAGTGGAGTTCTCTTTTGGATTCCGTTCTTGACAGGTTGGGCAGGCTGATACATAGTTATGCGCATCCCTCTGCATGGTTGGCCAATATATGCCCAATCTCAGCGTTTGCCATGTCCCGTTCGTATTTAAATGAGTTTTCCATTGATTTACATGTGCTTTCTAAAGCCACATTTCCTGTTCCTCTTCTTCTACACATCTCATGAGTAATCCACTTGAGTCTTGGTGATACAAACTTCCAGCAATGATATGAAGGTTTTTAGCCTTCCATAGGACTTGGGTTCGGTTTGGTGTGATCCCATCTTTAGGTCCATGAGTGAGTATTGGGATCAACTTTTCTACCCATTGGGGACATACTTCGAGGTTAAACAGGTACGTGTCAGGAAGATCATCCGGTACTCCTATGGGTGGTTCTCCATGTGTCATTCTTGATAGGTGATCCGCTCTTATGTGGGTATTTCCTTTCTTGACTACTACTTCAAAATCAAATTCCATCAACAATAAAAAGCATCGTACTAGTCGTCCTGTATTACAAGGCTTATTGACTAAGTATAGTAGGGCTTGATGATCAATGAAGAATTTGAATTTGTTTGCCAATAAGTAGTGTCGAAACTTCTTTACTGCATATACCATTCCTACGCCTTCTCTTTCAGTCGTGGTATAATTGCGTTCTGCTTGATTCAATTGTCTACTGGCATAGGCTATAGGGTGATCTAACTTCCCTGTATCTACGAGTTGAGCTAGGATGCAACCAATGGCAAACTTGGAAGCATCCACGTGAATATGAAATGGCTTATTCCAATTGGGTACTCGGAGGATTGGTGCTGAACTCAATCGACTCTTTAATTCATTAAAGGCCTTTTCACATTCTTCAGTCCAGTTAAACTGAGTGAATAATGCATAGAGAGGTCTAGCAATTATGGCATACATATGTATAAATCTTCGGTAGTAACCCCAATGTCCCATAAATGCTTGCACTTCTTTAGAAGTCTTTGGTCTTGGCAAATCCAGATCACTTTGATTTTGTCTTCATTAGTTGAAATTCCGTTTTTAGAGACAATATGTCCTAATATCTTTCCTTGTCGAACCATGAAGACACATTTTTCTGGGTTGAGGCATACTCTATATTGTCGACATTTGGCAAAGATCTTTCCTAGTTCAGGGATATGCTCTGATTGTATAGCTGAATAAGTGCATAAATCATCCACGTATACCTCCATACTCTTTCTCAGGAACTCTTTGAATACATGGCACATCAATCTTTGGAAAGTGTCTGGGGCATTGGTTAGGCCAAAAGGCATAAACCTAAAGGCATATACTCCCCATTCAGTTGCGAAGGCTGTTTTATGCTAGTCCTCAGGAGCAATGGCTACCTGATTATATCCTGAAAAGCCGTCCAAAAAACTATAAACTTCCTTCCTTGCCACTCTTTCCAACAGATGATCCGTGATGGGTAATGGGTAACTATCCCTTATGGTAGCGGCATTTACTTTTTTCAGATTTATGCATACTCTTAACTTACCATTCTTTTTCGGTACAACCACCAAAGGCGACACCCATTTCGTGTGTTCAATCTCATATATGAACCCAACTTCTAACAACTTATCTATCTCTTCCTTTATCTTTGCTGAGTAAACATTGTTATATGTGTATGGTCTTTGTTTGGAAGGTTTAGCTTCAGATGTCATAGGGATTCTATGTGCACATATAGAAGGGTCTACTCCTTTTAAATCCTTATATGTCCAGGTAAAGACATCCCTGTATTCCCTTATGAGTCGTATTAACTCTTGTTCTTCCTCCATTGAGACATCCTGTCCTATAAAAGTACATCGTTCTTCTCCTTCCTCTAGGGTTACTACTATTTTCTTGGTCTCCTCTTTGTTGTCATATGCTATTCCTGGCTTTGCTTCTCGTTTTGGCATTTGAATAGCAATTCTTCTCTCTTCTACTTCATATTTTTTGAAGTGTGCGGGTACTTCAAATTGATCTTGAGGCTTTTGTCTTCATCATTTTTTACTCCATCTAATCCAAGCTCCTCTTCCTGTGTTGGATCTTGATTTATTTTATTAGCTATGACACTTACTTCTTGATTTCCACTTTCTATTTCCATTTGCTCTTGCTCCATTTCAATGCTCTCGTAATCCTCTTTCCATTCTTTTTCAATTACTTCTCCTTCTTCAGCCTCTTGAAGAACTACCACGTATAGACTAATGTCATATCCTTCCTCCTCAATGCATTCATTCATGGTTATCACTTCTTCGTTTACACACACATCGAGAGTGGCTAAAATCTCCATCCGACCATGAGGTTCGAATTCTTCATCTAAGAATATTTGAGGCATATAGGCTGGATCTTGTACTGATCTAGCAACTCCTTGCCTTTGCTGCCATCCTTTCCTCCTATCTTCTTCCTTTTTCGCAGTTTGGCATATCCATAGATGAGTGTCTTCATTCATCCACGATTGATCACTTGAACCTATACTATGAATCGACTGATTATCTTCCTCCTTATGAATCTGATTCCATTGTAAGGGGGGAACATCTTGATATGTATATGTGTGGAGATTTATTCTTGTGGTGGTTCCTTCATGCTGTAGGTATACAGCGTCTTTTCCCCAATCTTGCACTACCTTTAGTTGTGTCATGAAAGGTCTTCCAAGTATCATTTCATAATTCTTTGGCCTTTCAAATTGACATATCACTAAGGTGTGCTCGAATTCAACTCCACAAGTGGTAAAAACTACCCGTTCCAATAATCCCAAGGGTCTTTGAGTGTGTCCATCTGCCATTTGTATCTTCATGCGTGTTGGTGTTAGAGCTGGTTTTCCCCATTTCTCCCAGATTTCTTTAGTTTCTATTCCTACTCCAGCTCCAGAATCTAAGATGGCTTTGGTGGTGTAACCCCTATAGGTAATTGGAAGGAAAGTATTTCCTTCGTCTCCCTCACTGAAATCTCCTACCTTATCGACTGGGATTTTTACTGTGTTTACTTCATCAGACATCTCCTTCTCTTCCGCCTTGATCTCCAATTGGCTAGTTAATTTCTCCTTCAAATGTGGTTTGACCTTTAACAGTTCTTCCAATGTGAGAGTGCAAGGGATTTTTACCTTTCTAAGGTGTTGTATGATATCCGATGTTTGGACAGATGGGTTTAGTTCTTTTTTTCTCATTGAGGGAATGTGGTATAACTCTGAATTATGTTCATACTCTCCTGTGTAATTTGGCAAAACCTTTACACTATCATTTTCTTCGTTACTTGGATCAATTGGTATTATTTCTTCTGAATTCAGTTCTGGTATGGAGTCTTCAATTTCACCTTCTACTTCTAGCTCCTCAAAGGGTGGTTCTATTCCTTCCACTTTCTTCCACCGGTCTTCTTGGACTCTTGCCCACAAATCTTTAGGCCATTCCCCTTCTACTTCGGGAACAATGGATCCTTCCCTTTTATCCTCAGAATAATTTCCATCATGTGTCTTACCTGCTTCAGGTTTCTCGGGTTCCTTAGGGATGACACACTCTCGGAATTCTTTTTCGGGAATTCGTGAATTGGGTAATTGAAGAAGAGGTTTTTCTAAGGTCTGCTGAGCCACTTCAATTAATTTTTTGCATATCTCCAACCTTTCTTTCTCTAGGTCACCTCTTGGATATTCTCTTTCATGTTGTTCGATGGTAGGTCCTGCTCTTATTCGTGCCTTGTACGCCTGAATCCACATGGCTAATTCTTCAGGCATGGGATCTGCTAAAACTGATCCTACCTCTTCTTTTTATACTTTCCATTTTTATTTTCTTCTTCAAATTTCTGTTTCTCTTTTGGATTTTGTTCGCTCTTCTCATTTTCCTTCTTTTGTAGTAATTTCTTTTCCTTTATCCTATCTCTATGGTTCTTCCATCTTTGTGTTCTTTTGCTTACCACCCTTCTCTCAGGCTCTTCCGAGTCTTCAACCACTTGAGGTGTAGGTATGTTCATTTCTCTGTCACCTTGATCATTTTCCTTAGTTCTGTCTGGGATCTCTCTAGCTTTGGCTCTAGTTATTGCTTTCAATGGTACAGTGTACTCCTTATCGCTTCCTGATGATTCTATCACTTCTATCACGTTAATCTGCACATTAGAGTTAACTTTGTTGGGATTCTTGGGGCAATCCTTGAAAAGGTGTTCTTTACCACAATCACTACAGTATCCTTCCCAGACTCGCTGTGGTGGTGGTGGGTTTGGTAGTGTACATTCTTTGATATAATGATCACCTCTACATCTATAACATGGTCCTCTAGGTACAGGCGGTCTGTTCATAGGTTGGGGGGGTATGGATGCCCTAGAGGCTGTGTACATCAATGACACATAGTCCTGCTCATATCCGTAGGAACTATCTGGCACTTCCATGCCATAGGCATATGGTTCGTACATTTGTCCATATTCTATCATAGAGCTCTCATAACTGGGATAATTTCCTTGATTATGGTCATAAGATGAGTCATCTCGTTCATTACTAGGCAATGGTGTGGCTGGGACTATTGCTCTCTCTAGGTTTTCTTCAGGTTGAGCCATTTTCACTAGGTCAACATTCTGAGGATGGGGTGGTTGTTGTCCTAACACCGGTTGTGGTTGATTGTACCCTTGATAAGCATATGGTCGTGGTACAGGTGCCTGCTGCTGATATGTGGGATATCTAAAGGCTTCACCTCCTTGATCTCTCTGAGGGTATCCATAAGGTCTCATGACAGGTTGTGCAGGTCTTGATTGCCTATTGTAAGGACAATTTTCTGAGCTGTTGTTTGTGTATTTTTGTTCTATGCTACAATATTGTAAAGGGCCTGGAACGGGTGGTCTATTGTAAGCATAAGCAGGTGGTGGGATTACTCCCCTAGTGCACAAATGAGAGGGATGATCTCCTTCACAATGCATACATCTTCTAAGCATGGGCACTCTCATTGGGTTGTTGGGGTAGTTCCTCTGCCCTTGAACGTTCAACTTCTTTGCTAC
The DNA here is from genome assembly GCA_020310875.1 of Ceratopteris richardii. Taxonomy (NCBI): domain Eukaryota; kingdom Viridiplantae; phylum Streptophyta; class Polypodiopsida; order Polypodiales; family Pteridaceae; genus Ceratopteris; species Ceratopteris richardii. Next base: position 159,976,439 of record CM035424.1, read on the forward strand.
TAAGTCGGCTATTTCCTCTACATTGTTCTTAGGGTTTGATGTGCTGCTGGCTGAATCTTCACTTTTGATACTACCTTGAGGTATTTTCAGATCCTCTGCTAGATTGTCTTCTAAGTCAATACATTCCTTCATGCATTCTTGCAAGGTTTGAACTCTCTTCACGTACACCAGAGATCTTAATGATCCATTCAATAATCCTTCCAAAAATAATGACACCATTTTGTTTTGGGTGGGTCTCTCTTCCACTGGGCACCTATCCACATATTGCTTGAATCTTCTTGCTGCCAATCACACTGATTCTGTAGGAGCTTGCTTAAAGCTATGGATTAATGGCTGGAACCACGCTAAAGCTGTGTCTGTCAAAGTTAGACCAAAAGACTCATATTGGATAAAAAAATCTTCTACTTGTTCCGCTCTGATTACTTGCTTAAATTCAACTATATGATTGTAAGGTTCACTAGAGCCATCATAGTGATTTCTCATGCATTTGGCAACTTGAATTGGCCTTAATCTTCTTCCTCCTTCAGGCGGTCTAGGCATCACAGGGAAAACTGGTCTTCCAATGGGTATACCAAGTCCTCTTGCTATAGGTGGTCTAACTAGGACAAGAATTCCATTTCTTGGATCCAGAGGTGGCTGAGGCCGATAATTAGGGTTATTTGCAGGCATAGCAAACTGCATGTGTGGTCTAACAGGGATTTGAGTTTGTTGTGTTTGTCCTGACTGCTGAAATGAATTATCCTGAGAGGTTCCATGTGGGTTTCGTGAAGTAGTGGCTTGATCTCTCGGGGGAAACATTGGAATGTTCTGATATTTCAACCCGGCTCTCTCTGAATCTGTTACGGGCCAATACCTTCTCTGGTTTTTGTCCAAATATGTGATGATGGTAGGGAAGTCAAGATCTGGTAACTCATAGATAGTCACTGTGTTAGGGGCTGCTTCCCATATTGAAGAGTGGGCTCTAAGGAGATGCTCCATTCCATTGATCAAATACACATCCATTAAGGAGTCATCTTGGGGAATCAGGTCTCCTCTCCAAACCCTAACAAGAGTAGATCTCCCTCTAGGTGTGGTCACTTGTTCTTCAATTCCTTCTTCATTAGGGTTATGAGCATTGTTTTCTTCCCCAAGTTCATTGATATTTTCAGGATGTTCTGTAACAACATACTGGATATCCCTTTTATCCATATACAATCCTCCTGCATACTTAACTGCCGGCCTAGGCACTATGTAAGCATCTGAAGCTTTTTTCAATCTGGCCACTAATCGGTTTAGACCATCTAGGTAGACACGTATCTCATGTTGATTGGTGGTCACATATTCTAAAGATGTTCGATATTCTCCCTCAATAATTGACATCATGCCAATCATTGGTATAGTGTTTTGCATATCCTCTGAAGCCATATGAATTTCTTCTTCTGACTCACTAGAGGTTTCAGAATAATGTGAACGGCTACTTGGCTCGGCTACACTTCCTACAGAAGAAATCACACTTCTTCGGCTTCCTAGGGTTCTCCCAGATCTTAGGTTCATTCACTTTAAAGTTCTATTTAACCTTGCCAACCTCCAACTTCTAGAGTTCTTCACTAAAGGTCAGAATTCTAGAAAAATTTGACTGGGAAAGGACTGACTATGAAATCTCAAGTCACGATACTTGGCCCAAAAAGTTCACGATACTCGACCTTTCGACAAGACGATACACGATACTTGGATGAGACGATACACGATATTTGAGCAACACAATACTCGATACACAGGAAACACGATACTCGATACTCCAAAAAACACGATACTCGATATACGATACTTGATCACACAAACATGATACTCGATACTTGTGAAGTATCGCGATCGGGCAATCACGATACTCGATACTTGTGAATTATCGCGATCGGGCAATCACGATACTCGATACTTGTGAAGTATCACGATCGGGCAATCACGATACTTGATACTTGTGAAGTATCGCGATCGGGCAATCACGATACTCGATACTTGTGAAGTATCACGATCGGGCAATCACGATACTCGATACTTGTGAAGTATCGCAATACTCAACCACAGGAGATCACGATACTTGTCAGGTATCGCGATACTCGACTGCGGGAGAACACGATACTTGACACTTTTCAACTTTTTGCAAGTGTTTTTTTGGATTCTAATGTCATACACATGTGCCTAGAGTGCATCTACCCTCCCCTTTTAGCCTGAATTAGAAAATTACTGCTTTTCTACCCCTGTATGTCCTTCACGATACTTCATGCAGATCGTTTGGCAATGATACTTAATTTCTGATTGATGAAGATGAGTAGCAGATTGAATTGCTCACCTAGAGGCTCTTTCCCAAATCTTCTATCACTCTCTCTAGCTCGGCGTTGCTCCCAATCCCTTTGCTTATCAGAACGTGATACTCGGCTGAAGACTTCTCACGATACTTGCTCAGAAAACAAGTAACTTGGGAAAGTCGATTTTTTGGGTTTTATACTTTTTGAGAATTTCTCCTAACTACAAGAACTCAACAAGACTAAGATTAAAACTACTCTAGCTTCCTGATTACTTTCTTCTTCCTCCTACTCTACTCACTCCACTTACTTTCCTAGACTAATAACTCACTACACACACTTCAAGAATGAGAAGTAGTAAATGCGAATGAAAGTGACTTACCAAAGAAGAGAAAATCACTACTCCTCCTCTCGCTTCAATGCAAAAAGCTACTTACCATCACACGAATGCCTCGGTTGGATTCGATCCTCCCCGGAAACGGTGCCAAAAAATGTGTGTACCTAAGAACCAACTTAGGGACTTGTGGAGAAAGAGACTATACCTCAATCCCCTTCAAGTGCATATAGTGGGGATTCACGCTTTAATTATCAATCCGATGAGTATCAAAACCTAGTCGAGTGTATGAAGACATGCATTCAAATGATGATCAATGCAAATGAGCTACTCAAAGAGTGCAAACAAG
>CM035424.1:159984403-159986903 GCA_020310875.1 Ceratopteris richardii
CCAAGTCTCCATTGAGGAATGCATTCTTGATGTCCAATTGGTATAATTTCCATCCTTTGGTGGCTGCCATAGCTATTAAGCTTCTGATGGTGCTCATTTTAGCCACGGGCTGAAATTTTCTTCAAAATCCACTCCATATGTTTGTGCAAAGCCTTTTGCAACAAGCCTTGCTTTGTACCTAGAGATAGTCCCATCCGCTTTCCTCTTTACCTTGTAGACCCACTTGCTTCCTGTCACTTTCAAGCCATCCTTCTTGGGCACAAGACTCCAAGTCTTGTTTTCTTCAAGAGCTTCAATATCTTCCTTCATAGCTTCCTTCCATTCTTTATACCTATTTGCTTCTTCAAAACATGTAGGTTCACGATCTTCTACAACTTTATTCATATAAGAATAATGAGTTGCCATAAATGAATCATATGTGAGCCTATCTACTGGATACCTTGGCCTTAAGGACTTCCTCTCTTCACCTTTTGGAGGTATGAACCTTCTATTTCTTGGTTTATGCTTTGGTACATGTGAAGATTCTCCATGGTCTTCACCGCTCACTTCAACTCCATCATCGTCTAGCTCCACAAGCTTTGCTCTCCCTTTTGTTGAATGACTTGATGCTGAATTTCCTCTTGCTCCCCCTTTCCAAGGTGATGAAATCTGATCTTCATCCTCTGAACTTGAGCTTTGATGACCATTTAGTTCAATACTTGTTTGTCTTTGAGCTTCTTCATGCCTAGATCCATCATCTTCATGTTCCTGCAAATACTCTACATCTCTTGATACTTTGAGCTCCTTTGTATTTGGATTGAAGCACCTAAAACCCTTTTGATCATTTGCATAGCCAATGAAGACACACTTTTTTGACTTTGCTTGCAACTTATGCCTTAGCTCACTAGGAACATGAACATAGCATGTACAACCAAATATTTTGAGGTGGGAGAGGTTTGGCTTCTTACCATACCAAGCTTGATAAGGTGTTGAGGTGTGTATTCTTGAAGTTGGAGTCCTATTCATGAGGTATATGGCTGTATTGGCTGCATCACTCCAAAAATGGTTGGGCATATTCATTTCATTCAACATTGTCCTAGCTATCTCTACAATGTACCTGTTCTTCCTTTCTGCAACCCCATTTTGTTGAGGTGTATACCTGCAGGTTACTTGCCTTTTGATGCCTTTCTCCCAAGGAAAATCTGAAAATTCATTTGAGAAGTACTCTCCCCCTCCATCGAACCTTAGCTTCTTTATGTAGTTACCTGTCTCCTTCTCAACCATAGCTTTGAACATTTTAAAGCATTGAAACACATCTGATTTTTGCTTTATGAAATAGATCCAAACCATGCGAGTACAATCATCTGTAAAAGTCACAAAATACCTATTCCCTCCTAGGGATGGCTCCTTGGTTGGTCCCCATACATCTGTGTGAACCAATTCAAGTGGATGTTGACTGATGTATCCACTCTTCTTGAAGGGAAGTCTTGATTGCTTACCCATCTAACAATCTTCACATAAGTTCTTCCTTCCTTGACCTTGAAAACTTGGTAGACCTTCTACTAGCCTCTTTTGCTGCATCTCCTTCATCCTTTGAATGTTGATGTGGCCAATTCCTTTGTGCCACAAGTCCAACTCCGCAATCTGCTTATTACCAAAAGTAAAGTATACATGATGTGAAGGATTTGGTTTTACCTCTAATGTAAACAATCTTCCTTGCTTCTTTCCTCTTGCAACCAGCTTATAGCCTTGTTTTGGGTTCTCCACAAAGCATCCTCCTTTGTTGAATCTCACTTGGTAGCCTCTGTCCACCATTTGTCCCACTGATACCAAGTTCTTGGTGATTGTAGGTACATGAAGCACATCTTTGAGACACCTTCCTTGCTCTTTGTCATCCAAAACCACATCACCTATGTGTGTGATCTCATGGGCTGTATCATCCCCTGTTTCCACATGCCCTTTACCACTTGGAGCATGTAGATTAGTGAACAAAGTTTGGTCGCAACTCATATGGTTGCTGCAACCGCTATCGATATACCATGTAGTATCTACATTGTTTGAGCTTCCATACATATGCATCATAAGGAGATTTTCATTCTCAGAGCTAGTGGATGCATAATTACCTTGCCCTTTGTATGTTGAGGCTTTGTTGTAACTCGTTTGGTTGCTCCCTTGATAGCAATCCCTTGCATAATGTCCATGTCGTCCACATATGTAGCATCCTTGACCATCTTGGCTTCTTGATTGTTGATGTCTTCCTCCTCTTCCTCTTGTCCTTCCTCTTCCTTTATATGAAGAGCCTTCTTGGTCATGTCCTTGATTGCTTTGTCTTCCTCCAAATCTTCCTCTTCCCCTACTTTGGTTGCCTCTTTGTGCTTTGCCCCTTGAGTTTCCTGCATAAAACACTTGGGCATCCTTGCCCTTTGATGAACCTCCATTTATATTCATTTCTTCGGTTACCATAATAGAAACTAGTTGCTCAAAATTTGGAAGTGTGTCCCTTACATAACCTGAAGTGGTG